>JTDE01003220.1:67975-87975 GCA_014338405.1 Paragonimus skrjabini miyazakii | reverse complement strand
CCGATTGTCGCCGCTGCCATTCATCATGTCAATGGGTGAGGTGCTGGCTCTATGTCGACCGAAGCTTGGCCACCAGTTCCATGAGACACTGTTTAGTAGTTTCATCTGCGCCGACGATCGGATTCTCTTGGCCGAGAATTCAACGCATCTCTCTGAGAAGCGTGCAACCGCAGCTAGTGCTATGGAGCTGTTCGGATTGATGATCAACACGTAAAAGACTAAACTCATGGTCATCTATGGCTGCCAAAAGCACAACGCAACAGCTATAACCAGAAAGTCTACTAATTCTGTCCCGGACTTTTTTCACTTACAGAGCGCCTCTGACATAATGACCTATGTCGGTATCCCGTTCACCTGGAAGGGTAAAGCAATTACCGGTTACCGACCGCATCTTCATACGATGTTGGATGGAACTAATAAAACGTCCCTGAAGCCGCATTAGCGCCTCTACCTACTGAGACAGCATCTGATTCACAAGATGTATCAATCGTTAGTCCCTCGCCGGGTTCACCTAAACATGTTTAAATCTATGCACTATACAATCCACCAGCTTCGTCGGCAGTGACTTCGTCTTCCCAAAGACACACCAACCGGCTATAACCAGACCCCCGATTCCGTTGGGTGATTTGGGCAATCCGTGTTTGCCCAGTTCTGAGGAACGTAGTCAAAGATGATTCATTTGGCTTTATCCAGAGGGACGTCATTGTCCCCGTACTCATTCAGGGTGTGGTAATGAGGAACAAACGTTGTGAGCCAAGAACGCGGATGGCACAAGGGTTATTTATTCAGGAAAGCAACAGGTGGGTTATGCGTTTCAAAAAGACGACAAACAAAAACACTCATCTGCGCAAAGTACTGAGCCCAGACCGTCACGGTTGTCACAGACGTCAATGCTCAGTACTTTACGTCCACTTACGTACTAAGAACTATTTCATACGATGCTACACTCCGATGTTCCTTTTGATATTTTTCCTGCGAATACTTCGATGTCAAAATCTATGCTCTTGTCCCACTACTGAATAGCAGTAGTGTGAGTAGTATAGCACGATCGCTACTCCTCACTATTCAAGGAGAAGGCCTATGTGACATGGATAGATTAACTTTATCGTATGCTAGACGGCAGTCGTCTTGAGGAAGTGTCTCGCACTCTATCCCCAATCGTTTTCTGTTGAATTCAGGCCGCATTTCCCCCAGGATCTTTATTCGTGCCATCCAGCTCTGATACGGCTTTCTGCGGACTAGGGTCAGGAATATTCAGTGTGACCAAGGTGATCACTCAGTACTCTGTCGCGAAGACTGCGGTTAACCAGAAAGCCTCGGTGATATTTTCTGATGGTGCTGAATCACTCAAGATATACGTTGTGCTCGGTACTGCCGTGTGGCCAAGGATCCGGCGAGCATGGGCTATACAGTCTTCGAGGAACTACGGGTACCAACGATCAGCTCCTTCGTCAAACACGACACTAACATGGTTTTTGACGACGTTGCTGTGGTACTGGATGTCAGTATAGTGGACGACTGCCGAAATTTATTTGCCTGAGCGGACAAGTTTGTGGAACACGAGACCGACTTTTATGATACTGCAGGTCATCCGGCCCTTTGTAACATGGGTTGTGGCATGGACTCTATTTCTCATTCACTTGTGATCATCACTTTTCGTGGTATCATGTATCCATCTTCTTGCAATGCGTTTCTTCGACTGGAACTGCCCACCTATGCAGTCACTGACTGATGTCTATTGATTGTTCTAGATTCCTTGAAAACTCGTGACACATTTAAACCAGGTATCTAACATCAGTTGTTACTACCTTCTAATGGTTGTATCCCTATGGCAGGCTTTTCCCTATCTCGATGCATAAGCCCTAACCGTGATAGGAACCCTGTGCCTTAAAGAGCTATTGATTTTGAGGGACCCCGTTTTCATTTTTTGTCCTTTCTTCTTGTTAGCACATCACACACGTAACTTTCATTTGATAACTTGAATTATTAATGTTTGTTAATCTCATGAAAAGACTTATCAATTGTTCAGTGTTGTTAACTATGCAACGCTTTAAATTTGACAGATAACTTACTTTAAATTTCGCCGTTTTTTCTTTAAATTTTGGTATCATCACTTGCATTTTCTTGAATGAAGTTGTGTAAATTATTTTTTAAAGAGAACGATAAATAATAGTAATAACAGAGGTAGCAATATGTCAGTAACTCCGGTTGATGTGTAAGTGAAATAACATTATTAAGAAATGAGTAACCGATATCCAGGAGAAAAGAAAAAACAAAGGGAAGGAAAAGGACCCAGCTACTAAAAATAGCTACGTCAATATTCAAACATTTAGTCGGCGGCATCCGAAATGGATTAGCCTGTCACAGTGACCGAAGCCAAAGGATGCCTGCGCTTCAAACCATCACCCCAAGTGGCTTGCGCTGCACCACTTGCGATTCCACTCACACACCACGTATCCGGTGTAAACCCGAAGGAATAAGACCGGTAGGTGTGTGAGTGAGAGCTTTGTGTCCAGCTGGCCAATGCTGGTTGGCCAATTGAATGGCTAGTAGGAACAGGAAACACTTGTCTCTCGGAAAATAAACAGTGAGAGAGATTGCAATGACAAGATCTATACTAGGAAGAAAGATGTGTGAAATGTAATACAAGAAGCATTTCAGTATACGAGTGCGTGCTGGTGCATTCCGATGAGGATAAAGTTGAAAAACAAAACTCAAAGTTGAACTACGAAAAGATCAGACAGACGATTCATCATTCAATACACCAACAAAGCTCAAGAAAAGAGTAGGTAGAAGATCACAGACACCCCAGTTTCTGAAAAAAACGAGCGGATTAGTTGCCAAACGACCATGGTCTTGGTCGATGCAATCATTAACAAAAATAAAATGGATATGCTAATATAACCTACCTGAGCCTAACGTACTCGTTGTCTGTTCGCCGACGGTGCACTATGAGTACGCTGGTGACCAACTAATCCCAAACGGCCAGCGCATTCGCGGCCACACACATCGCAACGCCATGTAGTCATGTCACCACGACCTATGGCACCGATCGTTCCTTTGCGCACCGCGCGCTTTCGTTCTCGGCCGCTCAATAACTGCTCGTTGAACTCGCGGACGTCCGTCCGAATGGTATTCCTCCAGACAGTCTGGTCAGACGCTAAGTCTTCCCAACATCTAAAATCAATTTTACAACGTGAAAGGCTTACCTGCAATCAAGCATTTAACATCAAGGTAAACAAACAACCGAGCTATTGGTGGAGGTAGAGCGTCATCATCAAGACAGCCCCCTCACAGCACTCACATCGGTAACATTCACGGCTCCCAGCTCGAATAGACGCCCTCTCACCTAACAACACCAACCACCGACCATATGAGTTGTGAGGTCCCCATCCTGGGAGATGGAAATAATCCATTGTTGGTTGGGAATCGGACAGGCAGTTTCGTGCTTGCACGCCCACGCAATCACGCGTCCTAACTTATGCCAGATAAGTCATGCAACAAACTAACCAATCCCGTGTACAAGTGCTTACCGGTTCGTCAGTTAGTTATTGATCGTTTGGCTTTGGTTACTCATCTTTCATATGCCTGTACCATCGAACCAATCAATATATTCTGTACTTGGTGGCTTACCAACTTGTGTTCTGCTTACCTGTGTGGGGCGATTTAACACCTATATTAGCCAGTTCGTTGGTGAATAACTTCATTCCTCCAGTTCATAAGTTATCCATCCCCATGTCATGTAATTTGACTGAGACATCAACAAAGAGTGCTCTGTGTGCCAGGTGACTGGCTAGCATCCGTAGTACATAGCCCAAACATCTAAGTCTGTGCAAACTTAAAGAGTGAACAAATGAACTCGCTGGGCACTCCCTACCAAATAACCGCTTCCTAACCTCTCCGTTGCTTATCCGTTAGTGTCACCCGATGAAAGCGATCGGCTACATAGGGTTTTTGTTTGTGGCTTCTTGAGTCATTCTGGAGCCTGTTAATTAACATCTTCATTTTTAGTAAGATTGCTGTAACACTTTTTCCTTTGAGATTTGTCGTCCTCGACTGTCTCCATAGCGTACATGATAAATTAAAAGAGTATATTCCAAGAGATTTGAGAGGCAACCATTTTGTTTGGCAAATTCAGATGGCAAAATGACCCGCTTAATCAATATTCAAAGGTTAGTTATGACCAGCTGTTATATTCGGTATAAACTGGAAGCTCTATTGGTGAAATTGTAGGTTTAAAAGAAACTCTATGGACATAGGTTAGACCAAGAATAACCTAATTCAGTTCAGTCAACAGTAGCTCCAAAAAAAGTCATGATTGCTCAACCGTAGTTACAATGTTGTCCAAAATACTAATGGTCCCGTCGAAGTTCATACCCAAACGATTGCCTACGTCTAACCGATAAGATTATGAGACCAAATGGATGGTTTGTTTTTGTTGTTGCTAATGTTCCGCAAATAGGCAACGAACCGAAAAGTCCGGTCACCCCACAGGGGTGCTCTTCTAACAGCGGCAGTGATGGGTAAGCACAATCATCACACCAAACACAGGAATGTAACGAAAATAGTGTGCTTTTTTTCCGGTTCCACAGACAGGTGCTTGGTCGTTGTTGTCAGGCCAACAAAGCTGTGGAATCGTTGGGACCAAGAGCACGGTGGGATGGTAGATAAGGTAGGCCACATCTTTTTTTGGTTTTAAATCGGTACACACTGTGCATACATTGTGAGACAAACACAAATACACATACCAAAATTCTTGCTGAAACAATGTGGTGAGGACGAATTAGCTCACATTTAGTGTCAATCTGGTCACTTGGTGATGTAATGTTCGCTCAGCGTGGATGGTGTCTGGCAGGTGGATGAGATATGTGTAGGGGGGGGGTAGAGGAGTCGCGAAGGGAGACGGGTGACTGTCGCTCTCTAGTTTGAATGGGCAAGGGGAGGGGAAACAGATGGGGCATACACAACAATGGTTCTTAACCTACAGCAGCTACTACCTCGTACGGACGAAAATGTTGTGTAAACGTTTAGAGTTGACCAACTTATCGTAGCCTAGACGTATTGTACAATCCACTGATGAAGAAAGGACACGAGTAGGAAAGCTTCCAGTCGTCAACCAAGGTGTACAGTCGACTAACGTGAGCACTGCCTACAAACTGTAGTGGTCAAATGTTATAACAATTCAGTCATATCCGATGTGACATCAAAGTTATAGTGTTAAGCAAATTCCGCTCGTAAGCTTGCAGATAAATAGTCAATAACCATTAAAGATATGCTTAACTAAAGAGAATAACCCGAGTAGGATGCCTTTTTTATGTGTCCGCTGAACAAGTCCATTTATCTGCAACAACTGTGATCATCTGTGAACAGTGTTTAATCTATCTGTAACAACGGATTCGATTGAACTTCAGTCGGAACCTGTCAAATATTTTTTGTGTAAAGTGTAACTGTTTTGCATGTAAGGTTTTACATGTTCATATACCTAGTCTTAAATTGTGTACATCTAATGCATCGGGACTGGGTGCAATGGAAATTGATGGCTACGAAACTATATCCGACTAGCAAACAGATAAGGTTGTGGATCCCTCATGATGCGTCTACAATGGATGACAGAAAAAGAAGGGAACTTTCAACAAATCCGCATGACCATTGCAATTCAAGAAGTTCCCACCTTTGAGTCCAAGGTGTGTTAAGAAAAGCGTAGAAAACACATTAAAGCATAACTGTTTACTTAACATACGTTACAATGAGGTTTTTTTACGGCAGACAGTAGCTTTCACACAAACAGTATAAACGTCGGTTGGCGGCATCCGTTTCGGATCAGCTTATCATAGTGACCGAGGTCATAGAACGCCTGTACATAACACTCACTGCAAATGACTTGTGCTGCACCACATGTGGCTCCACTCACACATCAAGTGTTCAGTGTAAACCTGAAGGAATAAGACGAAGAAGCGTGTGAATGAAGGCCTCTGTTGTGCAGCCGATCAATGCTGATTATCCAGGTGGTAGGCTAATAAGAGGGTTGAAACCCTACCTCTCGGAAACAAACTGGAGATAGTCGAATGGTAAGATGTGAGCTGGAAAGAAAGATATTGAAAATGTGAAGCAAAAAGTAGTTCGACATTGAAGTACATATTGTAGCGAAAAGGTATGAGCTAAAGCACAATCCTTATTGTTCAACTCGCTGGTTGCTATGTTACACGCGCGCTTGCGTCTTTGAACCGGAAGTCCGGCCCACAGCACACACCCCGTTTCCGCTCACACGTCGTGTGCATTTCTGCCCGGTTCGTCTGTGTGACCAACGCCTTATATCGGGGGGTTTTCCGCCTGCCACTCCTCGTCCGTTGGTCCGATCTCGTTGAACGATTACTCGTCCTGTCGCCCGTGCTGTTTGCAATCTATCTGCTGGGGGCTTTGGCCGTATTTTACGACCACATCCAGACATTCCACCGAGTGTTGGAATAATCGTGCCTCCGATCTGGTTATCCATCCCATTTTGTCTGCCATGTCCCGTCCGTTGATCCGATTTCGTTGAGCGATGACTAGTCCGGTTGCCCATGTTATCCGCTAGCCGATCGCTATGGGCTTTCGGACGTGCCTCGCCGCCGCGTTGTGGTATTCCACCAAGTGTTGGAATACTCGCACCTCTGGTTTGGTAATCTACTGCAATATTATGGTACGTTTGTCACCCCATGTGATCTTTTCATGTTAAATATATATGGATATATATGTACATATGATATACATATTGAGGAAGAAGAACAAACAATTAAGGTCGGACCGAAAAGGAAACAAAACATTAATCACACAATCTGCCAACAAAGGCGAAGAGCACAAAAATTGGTAGACCATAATTAACCAGGTTTCAGAAAAGGGGAACGGATGAACTGTCAAACGATCGTGATCGTTGGTCAATACGAACGAAAAATAAATATGGACGACTTGACTTATTCGAACCTGACATAATTGTTGTCTCTTCGCTGACGATGTACTATGGATGGGTTGATGACTTACCAATCCGAAATGGCCAATGGATTGGTGGGTGCACTCATCGCAACACTGTACAGTCATGTCACTACGACCTACAATTCCCCTTCGTGTTGCGCGATTAAATACAAGGTCGCGCAGTTGTTGCTCACTGAACTTTCGGACGACTGTCCGAAGAGTAGTCATTCAGACCGTCCGGTTCAAGGCGAAAACCTCCCAAGATTTTAAATCAACATTATAAAGCATAAGACTTATTTGGAAAACATCATCGCATCGCAGCTTCTGACCAACCAGGATTTCGCTTACCCGCTTTCAGTTACCTGTACAACACCTGTTTCAGAATCGTTCGTCTCTTATCCTACTGACGTGTCTCAACCAACGAACCTGACTGAGCATCAGCATGGTTTCAATCCCATATGTTTCCGTAAGCCAACCTACCTCAGTGTTCAGTACAATGTTCGACCACCGAATACCCAAGATGTATCTTAGACATTACGGATGGAAACTGCTCAAATAGCGCATGTTTCGCTAATACAATGCTCAACTTTCATCGTTGTACAACAGCGTAGACAGCACCACTGAGTAGTAGACAAACAGCTTCGCTTCCATTTTCAGGCTACGGTTATTTCATACACGTCTTTCAAAGCGTCCGAAATCAACACTAGCCCTCCTCACAAGAGCCCGCAACTCACCACTCAGGAACAGATCTGTCAACAGATTGCTATCAAAGTAGCTCATGTTTGTACAGCTATCAACAACATCTTCAGTGCTGAGGATTCGAGGTGTGTGCTTGTAGCGCCTTCAGCTGGGGAGGACTGTAGGAAAGAAAATGTCTCACCTGTATTGATATCCAGTCCAAATTTAGATGCCGCGGTCGCGAAAGCTGTGGCCAGTCGTTTAAGTTCCACTTCGCGGTGTGCAAATGGCGCACTATCCTCTGCAAACGACATGCACATAGCCGGATTACGTGGCCGAGTTGAGGTACCGAAACGTCTAGTATGCAGCAGGCATCCACTCGTGCGGCATCCAGCCTGAACACCGTTCTCAGAAGTCTGAAGAACAACTGTTAGCATTTCTGTCACATCTGGACTAAACAGTACAGGGGCCAGGAAGCAACCAAGCAGCGCACTAGTGACAAAGTCATAATTACCTGGGGTTGATTCACACGACTACACCTCCGCCTTCATGCTTACATGTGGCAGTCTAATTAAATTGACAAACCTGCCTGGACATCCAAACTTACCAAGCACCGTTCACAATGCCTCCCTCACGACCTCCGTTAACACCACGAAGAGGGCATACAGTGGATGGCTGCGTTCACGACACTTCTGGATCTAACGGGTAATGAACATCATTTCGCTCGTGTTGCTACTTACTTGAACTCCACACTGCTTATCAGGAACAGTGGCATTCAAATCTTGTGCATTTAGTCAGCTCAGTAGGACTCTTGTTAACACCTCTCCAGCAGATTGACACCCTGATAACTGCCGGTGTACTGCTTGCTACCATAACCTTTAAACCAAGGGACTCCTTGAACTTCCAAGAGATTGCTTTCTGCTTCCTGATGACAGGATCCAACTGAGGCGAGGCACGTTCCACAACTAGACCGCTATTCTTCAGAATTTCCCCCTGGCAAATCATTATCATCTGCAGCCATTCCACTTCACAGACGTCCAATAGCTGTCTGAACCCCTGATAAATCTAAGGTAAGACCATGTGATATATTGACATCTTATGGTTGCTCTAGACTTTCGTTACATCTTTCGACTGTATGCATGAAACGCCAAAATCTCCGTCAGTCAACACTTTAGTAGGCTGGAGGAATAGGTCAAAAATCGTTTTAAGCAAATCGCAGAACTTCTTATGTTATCGAAGACTAGCGTAGATTAGCATTAATTCACCTTTGTTTTTTCATCGGTCATCCTTGATTCCACAAAACCGTTCGGTGATTTGACGGCATACACTCTTAAACGTGGTTCTTTTGTCTTCGTTGCTTGGAAACAACGGCTGCTTCATCATTTTCTCGTATCAGGCTTCAGATATATGCATCCTTGTCACCGAACCAGACCCGACTACAGTTTATTTCAAGTACTCCTTTTTCTTAAGGTGTTTTCCCATACTGCCAATATCAGTGGACGAAAGAGAATCTGTTAGACGAACGGCAACTACAGGGTGAAACACCGTCCTCGTTTGGCATTCAGATTCCTTCGCTGTCCGGATGGACTAGAGTAAACAGGCTTAAAAACATGTTGTCCGATTGCCTCGAGAAGAGACGCAGTTACTGTCCGTTAACTCCAATCGATGACCCCTCGACTAGGACTTCTCTGCAAGTTGAAATCACAGAAATCATTGACTTGTTGAGCGGTATTTGATTACTGATGAGTAGTAGGAGATTTCGATCTTCATACAGATTGAACATCACCCACAATTGATAGCAGCCGTCGCATTCTCATAGACTTTCCAGTCGGCCACTTTCGAAAAGAATCCCTAGACTCGAGTTTCGCTCTCATTAAAGCTCGTCAGTAGTGCATATCCTTACCACTGCCGGCCACGCTTTTCAAGAGGCAACCGTGTTTACCACTGCGCCATTCATCTCATATTAGGCACGACCGAATCATCAATATGCGGACGCTCAGTCACTTTCGCTTATGAGTAATGATCAGTTTGCCCGATCAGTTGTGGGTGATGTTCATTCTATATGAAAACCACAATCCCCTACTTCTCATCAGTATTAAGATACAATTACATGTAAAGACAGTTAGCGGAGTTTGGAGATTCTGACTTACCAATTACGTTTCACTCGCATTTGTGTACAATTTTCGTATTTAGGTACAAGTTCCTGTTAACCAATTTCAAAAGGAGAAATTCGATTCAAGTTTCGCTTGTATTTGAGCTCTTCAGCAATGTATGTTCATGTTCCGTTCAGAAGTTGTATTCTGACCTTCGTGAATTTGGGGCAAACGTGTTACCTGGCATATGAGACTGTGATTATAAGTTCGGATGTGATTATTCGGTTGTGCTTACTAAGAGGTTAAGAAAACGAGTTAGTGAGTTCGCCATACAGTCACGAAGGTCGGATTATAAATTGTGGTCCGGAAAAATGCACGTATAATGAGGAGCTCTAGTAAAGACATAGCTCGAGTATAGCGCTTATTTTCGAAATAATGTTGTTAAAACTGTTCTCTGAATACGATGGCTACCATCAAATATGAGTGATGTTCGAGTTGTAACAGTTACTTTGTCCACAATTAAAGGCTAATCAGCAGAAATTTAATTATATTTAATTGATAACTATGGTGAAGGGAACATGCAATCTGCTGAAAATAACAAGAGTCATGAAAAAACGTAATCCACCCTAGTCAGACCATGAATACTGAGAATACCTGTTTCTCATACTGTTTCACGTTCGTCCTGGGAGTAAGACGGAATCACATGAAAGTCAGATAACGATACTGTTACGGACAGGGAGAAGGCTAATCTTTCTGCTGACTGGTGTTTGACGAGACGTCTATTCAATCTGACAGTAGCAAGAGTATTTAAGTTACTGGCTAGAAAGACTTTCAGATATGGCTGTGTGTCAATGTCACTGACGTACCTGCATCCGTGAAATAACTGTGATTTCCTTCAATTTTTTTTTTACATCTGTCGATTCATTTGTTACTGGTAATAACAACTCGGAATCACGTTGTCCATAAATGGGCCTCAACTCTAGAAATGTGTTCATATACATCAGAAACGGAGGCGAAAACAATTACTGGTAGAATTACTGATAAGTAGTTTGGCAGACTTGATAATTTAGAAGAGATCCATTTACGAGAAGTCTGGACTTCGGGTGAATTCGGACCAGCGACATTTCGACCTGTGAAATTTCTCGGCTTCCTGCATGGCTTCGTAGCTCAGCTGGTAGAGCGCTTGCCAGGTTTGCGCATGATGTTTTTGTCACTAGTTCGAATCCACCCGAAGTCCAGACTTTTCGTAAATGGATCTCTTCCAAATGACTGGTAGGTTGGAAACTGTGTTTGATCGTGTTCGTTCTCATTTGACTAAGTGCTCTATGGTTCACTAATTCTCTGTTTGGATCCTTTGGGAAAGATGATGGTTAATTTGGTTCAGTAGGATAAACGTTGTTGTGTGACGGAGTTACCTGAGGACTAAGATAAATAATTGAAACGGGGGAACTTGTTTCTCTGTTGTTTGTGAACTGTAGACATCCTGCTATTGGTTGTTTCATTTTAGACATGGGAGATTATAAATCAACTCTGATCCATCCCCATTTTTGTTATAAGTTGAAGCTTTCATTCATTGTCATATGGTATGCAGACAACAGGGGGTCCGCTAGAGTGAGCACTGATTACGCAAACGCTCACATTCGTTCTCTAAACTAAAACTCATGGAGAAAAACCAAACGTTCTGTTGTCAGTTTTGAAAAATACGTTCGTACCATTGACCGGTAAAGTGCGGTGTACAGCTGCACTATGTAATGTCTTTGTAAGTTTCCGGTGTATGTCCTAATTAGTTCAGCTTGAACTTCGAAGTGAATTTGCTAAAACACTACACTACCCCTCGTCGGAGGGTCTTCCACGTTGGAATTCATGTCTAATTTAGAACGATGCTCCAAATTTCTTGTGTAACAATGCATTGTTTGTGGCTATGTATGTTAACAGTGGCCATCGAACCTGGTCCAATGCAGCTCCTCTAACCCTACAACATTCCTTTCAAAATACCTGACCGACACGAGTCAGTGGGATGGGGAGCACGTGAAACAGCAACAGAGCGCGTTAGATAATCACCAAGACCCTTATGCAAACAACGCGTGGATGTCAAACTGTCGGGAAAATGTAACGATCAACCGCCCTAACTCATTCACCACCCTCCCCGAAGTTCAGCAACCAAATGCATGCCTAACGTGTGTCGCGTAAATCAATTCGGTCTACCCTCATCTTGCAAGCACAAACTCGGAAATGACGAAGCAACAGGGGGTTGAGGGAGGAGAACACCGGACACAAGTTAGTTGCCAGTTCTCTGCTCACCACAAACTACCACTGTGGCAAGACATGAGAACAATCTTGATTGAATCGGCTCGGGATGAAGAGGGAGAGGGCTAGTATGAAGACTGCCCGACTGAATTTAGGTGCTATATGGTAAATTTGGCAACCAACGTGAAAAATTAGATAACGGCGTAGCGACACAAATGTGTCATGCTACGATGACAGTAGCGACGGGTATGGACAAACTGTTATAGATAATGTATCTGCTTCCGGAGTTCAAGGACAAGTCAAGGTAGGGAAAATCCAGTAAGCAATGAAGGGGTAAGCAATAACTTGGAAAGTTTACGATCCATGTTGAGCATACGGGGAGCAATGAATTAAATCGATTCGTTAGTAGAAACTGTCCTCGAATGTTGTCCAAACTACAACAGTGTTCAAGTGAGCACGGACAGACGTGGTAATTTCGTTGTGTGATGAGAATCTTCAAGAGTTTATTAAAAGAAAACAAAGGGGCAAACAATTAGCTCCAGTCTGTTTTCGTCAGACCACTAAACATGAGCATACATTGCTAACGAATTTAAAGCGAAACCTAACGGCGAAAAAACGGATATTGACCATTAGAAAGTGCCTTTATTGCAACATGGGCACGGGCTTCGTTCACCTCCAAACTACGGTTATTAATAGATCATCAATGTCTGCTCATCTGGTATCAAATTCAACACCCAGACTTTTGTCAGTAGCGTTTTCGACCCAAAGCATGACCAAGCCTTATTGACATGGTTTACCGCATTCTTGAATGGTATCGGGTCTCACACAGAACGACCTCGGAAAAACCAGATCGGATATTCATGATACTGTTCATATGATACTCCGAAAGTCATCGGTCACCCAAGGTAACTCTAAAGCTTTGAGTGTTGTTTCAACAGTCACTTCAACCGTTGTGTTAAATGAAGGCGATGGCACAAGCACCGAAATAAAATAAGAAACATGTTCAACTTCCTGGGAAAGAAACTATACAGAGATCTAGGCAATTAGAAGTAGATTGATGTAGAGGATAGTCTGCTGTAACCTTCATCAGCTGCTAGTATATCAAGGCCACATCCTTTTTTCACGAAATGGAGAGTGCTCAAATAACATGCGATGCACTAAGACTGTCTATTTTGAGTATAACAGAAACTTGGTGTACAGAAAACGTAAAAGACGAAGAAATCAATATACCGGTCATGAGTGTGTACAGTCAATGTGGACAAACTATGAAAGGCTGCGGTGTAGCTCTTCATACTGACAGCTGGCACAATACATTGGCAGTAAGTGGCTCGGTTCTTTTGAGCTCGTTTAACTAATCATTCATTTGTCTGATAGGTGTGACATACTGACCATCGTCTTCCTCACAGATCAGTGACTTCCTATTTGAAGATGCTATACACAGGCATACATATGCAAGTTTCCCAAAAATCCTACTGATAGATGAGTTCAACAAATCCTAAGATTGATTTCGATAACAGAGAGGCTCATATTAAGCTTGCGTCATCTGCTCTGTCAGAAACCATAAAAGCTGAGGGTATATTCTAACTGGTGAAAAATATATGTTTAATTTCACTCTTTTTCCTAGTGTTCACCGTGTCGTCATAGTTGAACTGATAGATGAAGTCGAAATAAGTCCTACGACTCAAAAGATCTTAACGAACTTGTATAAAGTGGACTAGATATCCTTGATCGAAGAACTTACCGGTGTGTGTTGGTCTGATGCCTCAGTTTATTCATCTCTCGATGATCAGACAGTTTATAGTTGTTGTGTTCCGAGAACATCACAGTTGTGGAAACCGTTGCTAAAGTCATCAACAGGCATGTTCCGATCAGGCAATCTAAACGACTCAGATACCAAGTCCACTTCATCGTTGCAAAGTATATTCGCTGACAATATAAACAGCAGCTCGGAACGCGTTTCAGTTACAGAGAATTGAAAAAGCTTACGCACAGTGTATGCGCCGTAACCGAGTAATGACAAATGTACCGGCTGATATAAATCAGTACCAGCTAGTACTGACCAATAAGTTGAATGTCAATCCCAAACTGATATACGCATTTGTCTATTTTGTCAACAAAGGTCCTCCCGTAATTTCGGACAAGCACCACACAAGTGGGATAACCATCTCAAATGGAAAAGTCGCCAAAGTTCTCGGTAGCCATTATCATCTGGGTATAGTTGCTTCCAGTCCCAAGTCAGCGAAACATATGAGACAAGATTATTAGACTGAGCGATTGGTACAATCTATTCGTTCAGGAAATGCGTCGGTAAATGTTGTCGTCGCTGACAGTGTATTTCCAACACATCACTCAATCTTCGGAGACATTAGCATCTTGTATGTGACCGTTTGAAATCTAGCTAACTAAATTGCAAAAAAGTCTTAAAATTGAGTCATTATCATCAACAACATCATTATAGGCATCAAAAACGATAGAAGAGGAAACCACAAATACAATGTCCAATACTACACATAATCAAAATCCTCAACATGTGTTAAAATGCTCGACAACTGTTAACTACTAGATAGGCCAATCTTTCTCATAAAACTTGACTGGATTTGGTAAATGGCCTCTGCAAAACTTACTGAAGTCTGTTTGAAACAACGATTGAAAATCCACAACTGAACACTGTAACAGTATTGGGTAGGCACATGATGAAAGGAATTTAAAAATGACGGAAATTACTTTATATGATAGAAGACAGTCGAATTGACTCGAGTCGTTGTTTTGTTCAGCGAGAAGATACAAGGTGAGTGTGGTCATACGGATGATCTCAATGAATCAAATAACAACCACACATAAGTTTTCTGCCTAAACCGTAATAGAAAGAAGCCAGAACAGGTTATTTACTAAATTTCAAGTTGAACGTCACTCACATTTAGTCGCAGTCTTCGCATTCCGATAAACTGTCCAACCAGCCTCTTTTGAAAAGAAGCACTAGACTTGAGTTTCGCTCTTGTTAAAACCCGTTAGTAGTTTATATCCTTGCCACGGCTGGCGTTAGAACTCCGGCCACGTTTTCATGAGTGATGTACAACTCAAAATTAACCAACACACTGACTACTCACCAGTAACTACTAGATGCTTGACAATCGCATTACATAAGACATCCGACACTTATCGTTAACAAAATAGGGGAAACATGTTTCAATTGTTTTTAACTTGAAAATAAGAAAGACAATCAAACACTTAACATAATCACAAACAATTGATTAGGTTTCAAGGTGAACATCACCCACGATTGATCGCAGCTGTTGCATTCCCATCTTTACTCACAAGCGGAAGTGGTTGAGCGTTCACATATGATGATTCGGTCGTGCCTAATGTGAGATGAATGGCGCAGTGGTCAACACGGTTGCCTCTTGAAAAGCGTGGCCGGCAGTGGTAAGGATATGCACTACTGACGAGCTGCTCTAATGAGAGCGTAACTCGAGTCTAATGCCTGTTGTTTTCGAAAGTGGTCGACTGGAAAGTCTATGTGAATGCGACAGCTGCGACCAATTGTGGGTGATGTTCAATCTATATGAAAACCTAAATCCCCTACTACTCATCAGTAATTAATCAGGTTCCATTTGTACGAAAAGTCTGGAAACATTTAATAAAAGCAGTGGACATCTTTCTATTGGTTTGAATATACAGTTGTTTACTTCCTCATCAATATTCATCAGTATTCACAGCCAGAAAAGACTGATCAAGACTGCCATGGGTACGGTCCCTGAGAAGCAGGTCTTTTGAAGCTACCTTTCGAAGGTGATCATATAACAACTGACTTACGTTAGAAATTACAGTCTGCTCTAATTCGCACATACCCTGCGGCTGAATTGCGATTGCTATTCACAACTAGGAGTGTCGCTCAGCTTATTCATAATCGTGACCTGCCGAAATGTTCCGTCTCACATACAACATATCAGTTCACTCTCAGTTGCGGTGACGTCTATATCGGCGGAACAGATCAGTGCGTACGATACAGAATGGCTGAACATATGCCTATGTGGTGGGTGCGCGCCATGACGCAACAAGCAATGACAACAGAGCGATTGAGATGAAATCCGACTTCGTCTATGGCAAAACACATCATGGAAATAGGTCACGCTGCTGACCCTGCCAGCTTGTTTCAAGTATTGTTGCGGAATCGGAATCCGAAGTTGCATGCCCTCTCCGAGGCAATATTAATCAGTACTCGCCATCCGGTCCCGTGTGTGCATAAACTTCTGACTCACGCAGTTTGTCTGCCCTGGAACTGATGACAGTCCTTGTTTCATGTAAACCCAGTCGTTGATTGCTTCTACCGTTGTTGCTATCCGCATGTCTTATATATTCTAATGTTTTACTTTCGTGACTGAATAGAGTAAACGGAATGCTAACATTTCACGACGTATGTCTTCTATTGTTATTGGTGTTTATTTCCTGTCGTTAAGACGTCTACCTCCCTTGCATTTTGGATGTTAACAAAGACAAGAAAATGATGTCAGTGTAAAGAAAGTCTCATCATTAGATGAAGACAAAAATGGACTTCAGTTAACGAATAACCCGAGATTGTTTACATTAAACAGAGAGATCGATGTGCTGTTAAAGATTATTGACCTGCCAAATAGTTCACTATTGTATTCAGTGTTGATGATCAGTGAGTAACAAAAACCAGTTGGCTGTGAGAGGACAACAAACTACCTTTGCGGGAAATCAATTTATGACGTACACTTTCTTTTTTTCACATCAACCCCCCTGAACTAACTTCATACTGTCGAGAATGCGTATTAGTGACCTCTCATTGCATCCTTTTTTTATAGGGCGATCGATTTCCCAATATTGCGAACTGACGATATTACTATCAAGATAGCTGGTCATACCATCAACATGTTAGTAAAGTAACTCATCTAACTGTACACTTTGGAAGGCAAAACGATGAAGCAGGATTCAGTGGATGCGATGTGTTTAATGATACCCTAAACTAAATGTATGGCAGCCGATCACGAAGTTCAAGGAGTGTTGTTTAGAGAATACTGTTTAACTGTACGTGAGCTTACAATCCTAGTTATTGTAGGTACTGTAGCACAAACGTATATGGTCAGAAACCTCATGTGATTAGTTGTATGACGCTAAGATAGTATATACCTAACCATACGGGAATAGAGAGCTGAGCGATGAAATAAAGTCTTTTCTCTTCCACACGTTCTCCGTAGTGGTTGTTCTTCATCCCGATATCTCCGCTTGCTTATTCGTATGCGCTTGCTCCTTATTCTGTCTTACACAGCATCCGTGATTTCAGTAGGAATCTGAGGCCTTCGAACGAAAACCATAGTGTTAAAGTGAGAAACCTCATTGACTTCCTAGAGAATACGTGCAGCTGTAGACAAGGTGGTGATACCGTGTGTAGTAATTAGAGCGACGAGAGTTTTACACATGCCGCTGTCTAATCAGGAATATGCGAGGTCAAACGGCTTTAGTCTGCACTCCACCTCACTCCTGAGTCCCAGATCATTTGGCAGTGCGACAAAAAGACACCCGAAAACGCCAATCACGATATCAAAAGATAAACCCCGAAATTATACACCTTTGGGAAGACAAAAGCAGTACAACTAACTTATGGGTTCGACTGACTTACTTTTGGTCATTCCCTGTGATATCACTAGTTCTATGACGGACCGTCAGTTCAACCATGAAGGATCTACGATTCCTTTCCTTTGCCAGGTAACGTGTACTTAAAACTCCTGCTGTGCTTGTTGGTGATTGTTAAGACGCAATCGCCTGAGAGCTGAATGAACGTGTCTTGCATTAGTACATGAGGATGCCAGCCAAACAACTTCAAGAATTGTACACTTGCAATAATATATAGTGATTAGTTGCTTGAGCTTGTGGGTATAAATGTAAGGCTCTGAGTACTCCAGGGTTTTCGGACATTTGTAATGCGGCCGAACTGATTGATATGAATATATTCTAACATAATTATAGGCGAAAAAGGTTAGGCATTACGATGTATATTCTAGATTTTCTACAATTCAGGAGAGAGTTATTTGGCTGACGGGTCCTATCGCTTGGCTTTCACATTCCTTACGTTCGGTTCGGTTATCAAAATAGCCACATTCGTCATGTTTGACAAACGGAGAAGGACTAGGTCGTTTTTTCTCAAAAGTGGAGATGAACCCCCGTAAATTTGCGTTTACCACTACTTGGCTGTTTTGGTTGTAGTCTCTATCCCTTCCTGATAATTTGAAAAAGGCATTACAGGAGATTATTGAAGAATCATGTTGACTTTTGTTTTCCTCTGATCACTCATACAAATAATTTTGGTAATCATGATAAGTTAGCGTAATCAAATAATGGATACACAAAAATTTCTCTCCCGAGTACGATGAACACAACTTCGGGTGCACCGCTCAGGCAATTTGATGCAATAACTCTGGACGTTGGATCGGCGAAAACCACTTTCGTGTCTCAAATAGAAATGGGCGACACCTTCACTTCGGATTTAAACATATGATAATAGGTAAATTTATTAAGCCGTTATATAAAATATGTCGCTGAAACGAATGAATGGGCTTATAGGCTTCATGAAGCAAACGAAAGGGTAGATAAAGCATCATCCAGCGATAGTTAGTTTTGTTAAATATTTGATTTACAGTAAAAGAAAATTCCAACCTGGATACTTGAAACGAAACGCAAGCTAAATCTAAGAGAAACTCTAATAATTGTAAAGACGAACTTTTAATGAGATCATTTCACGGGACCTGTATCAAGAATGACGAAAGATTTCTACCGCAAGGCGTTCATATACCATGAGGGTAGATACAATATAAAGATTACGCATAGTACCTAAAACGAATGACTAAGTGCACATCCAAGTGTGTTAACCGTGAACGCCTTTGACTTAAGGGCGAGTGTGTGCGCGTTTCAGTCACTATCAGTCATTTCTGATAGTTCCGTTCAAAATTGAATGAAACTATCAGAAATGACTGATAGTGTCAATCAAACACATTACTTCGATGATATAACGGCTTAAAATTCATAACGGTTTATTCCTAAAATAAACGCTGAGAATCCTAGATACTTAAAGCTGGAGCGACAGAACGAATTCATATATGAGCGATGATTTGGATTGTTTCATGTTAAACACTACACACATCTGATCCCAGTTCCAATCAGACAAATCATTCGGTTGGTCTACCTTGAAATGTAGCTTTGCCGATTGTACTGTGGTTAGTCGATCATATCTTTTCGTTGATCAGCATTTATCTCAGTCAGCTATTGTCGATCGTCGCACTGTTTCTCATTTCAGGTTGATCATTTATATTCTGATGATGAATTTCCAATCCAGATGACCTGCGGGGCATCGTCAAACAATTTTGGAAAACAGATAATTCCTAGAAACCAGTTTTTTTCGTATCTCTCATAGAATTCCACCGGTTCCAAATGACTGGAAACCTCTTTGGTGGATCAAAAAGCAAGTCGAAAGGTGATACCTATGTAGTCACGTGCTGTTCAAACAATTCAGTTCCAGAAGCTTTTCAATGCATTTTTCTTATTATATCAGCAAATGCCTTTATCTACCAAATATTCCGTGAATATGTGAACACGTATACGAACCGTATTGTCTGCCTGCCTTACGCGATATATTGTTGGGTGGGTCTGTCTACTAGAAAGCCCACTACAGTACAACGTACAAATTAACTTGTGTTCATAGAAAGAACTGTTTTAATGGCATGTGTAAACAAAGCTCACATCAGTTAGTGTTATGAGCTAAGAAGACGGATGATGCAAGGATTATTTATCCGGTAGATCAACACATAGGGTATATGCTTCAACACCACCACAAACGGTTATCAATGCCAAGTTAATGTATAGAAAACAACTTTTCATGCCAGAGTGTAGCTCAATGGTTCATGTATTTTTCAAGTTGAACATCAACCACAATTGATCACAGCTGCCCATATTAAGTGGACTGATCGCGTGAGCAATGTGGCAGTTCGCCGGCGCGTATTCCGGAACGCTCGGGATGCG
>JTDE01003220.1:56416-67610 GCA_014338405.1 Paragonimus skrjabini miyazakii | reverse complement strand
TTCTCTCATTAATTCCCAGCCTCCTCAGTAACTTTTTCTTCTAGGATATTCTACGTCACTGTTGAGGTGAACGGCGGCCCGAGCCACAGTACCTTTTGGTCGGGCTCATGACTGTTATGATGATGATGATGATGATGATGATCACAGCTGCCACATTCCTATAGACTTTCCAATCGGCCCCTTAGGAAAACAAGCACTAGATTCGAGTTTCGCTCGCATTAGAACTCGTCAGTAGTGTTTTCGGATGAAGAGCTGACATAACAGGCTATCCAGCAATTGAAGATAGCTGATTAACGTGGCTTTTGAGTTTTCACAATGCTCCGTCAAACAAGGGGTGTCAAGTTATTTTGATACCAAAGGTAGTACAAATTAAAAGTGATGTTATACGACGAGGTTTATAGTTCAGAGGAACTGTTGACATCAACGGCGTCTAGTTAAAACATTGCTCGTTGAACAAAAGTCTTTTCGTAGCAGACCACTACTATCGATAAAGTTGCCACTGACATTAATAAAACACATGGGTCAACAATTGCGGGGTTATCAATTGGATTTGACAGGACAATTACTGTGTCCCATATCGAGACGATCGGGCAACCTGATCATTACTCACAAGCGAAAGTGGTTGAGCGTTCACATATGAAAATTCAGTTGTGCCTAATGTGAGGCCAATGGCACAGTAGTAAACACGGTTGCCTCATCAACAGCGTGGCCGGAGTTCATTTATTTTCCCCAAACTCCAATACCTAAATACACGCTTCTGCCTCACTACTGACTGATAGTGTGAGTAGCATGGTGACATCGCTTGTCGTCACTATGCTACGCATGGTCTCGAGTAAAAAACCCAAAAACATTTTCGATAGCATCCTTACGCCATCTGGATTGGAAAGCTGTAAGAAAAAAACGAACAAACGTAACATCATAATCGGTTACAATAAGATGTGCCGATTGTTTACAGAAGGAACTGCAGACTTGATTGACACACAGGCTTCTTGTGTTCCGCTTGTATACTTTACAAGTAAAATTTCCAACATAGATTTAAATGTACATAAGCATACTCAGCTCTTAGTAATCTGTAAATTTCACACGAAACATATGGAAGTTTGATCTGATCAGGGAAGCTGAAACTAAATTAACCTCTGTTTTGATGTTCACCACTCTGGAAATAACAAATATTCCAGTCTTCACCCCAAAGCACTGAGGAGGAAGAAACAAAAAGGTATACAAACTACACAAGCTTCTCAACTGAAGGATGAACTGCAGAAGCTGAACCAGATTCAAATTAGATCTGCCATCGGAACTAATGGCCATAGTTCGGAACTAAAGACTTTGAAAACATTAAGAATTATACTATTCTAACGTAGATTAACGATTTGTCCCATTACCTTGACACTAGTTTTGGATACAAACTAACCACAGTCGGCTGTTATACAGTACTATCACTGTTTAAGATAATGGTGAACAATGGAAATAGTTAATCAAATAAGAAATTTTTTCAACCGATAACCAAGTAAACTACGCTATAAATCAAATACTTGATGCATATGATCGTTACATCAATATTTTCTAAACAGGCGAACTAATCACCTGCTGTAATTAGTTTCAGCTTTTCCCGCATTGTTCCCTTCAGTGCTCTGTTCTGTGAAGGATTTTGTGGACCACGTGACGCATCCAACGCAAGCACCGGATATCTCTGTCATAAATGAGATTAAACTGTCTCAATTAAACCAATAGCGCTGTAAAAGCAGGGTGCTGCGCATACTGTATCACTGGGTGAATAATGCAAAACAAAAAGACAGTGTCTTAGTCAGACTTCTTCATTACTAAATACTTTCAAATTGAACGTTTTTTGGCCTATTTTGGTAACAGATTGTTGTTATCAGACATCTAGCCACTCTAGCTGACCCTTTTGGGTACTTCAATCGCAGTATCACGTTGGATACGTCTGTCAGAAGGATGGCCCACGAGTATTTTATGCCTTCGTCGTACCGATTACCCTGCTCGGTGTCTGACCATACTCCACATGTCTTTCATCAGATTAAGCAACGAAGAGTAGGATGCCAGTTTTATCTTTTCATTGTGGTGCTTTGGATCTTCGAAGACGCTTCACTGCCTGCGTAGCAATAGGCACTGTCGCAGATAATCACCGACTTCCTTCTCACATGACCTTCAGAACTATGAGTCAGATCGCACAAAGATGACTGTTGGCGGTATCCAGCGAAACATCGCCTTCTATGCATGTACCATGAGGACAATTCCAACACCGGTTTGCCCAGTGGCTTAGGTCTCATGGTCTCCAGATACGCGTACAGTGTACGCACATAGTGAGGTGGTTAGTGGAGATTGAAGATATAAAATAGAGCTGCAATCCCGAAGCCGTTTTTCAGCAAGACAACAGACATAGAATACGAGGGTCTCCAGAGTACATGCACGAGCAGCCTGGTGAACTATCTGCATGTGTTGGACCACTGAGGGCGGCAAGACTAACCGATGTTCGGGAAAGGGGGCAACGGGGATGTGTGTCCGTCACGCAAAGATACCATTCTGGTTAAGACTACCATCGCAAATAGGATAATTCTGTGGTAGGCCTATGCGAAAACGATGTTAGAGGGTCATTAGGTAGTCTTTTAGCAAAAGACCAGAGACTGAGAATGATTAGTTTGATCAAATGAATGTGACGTGAGAGGAAATCCGATCGCCGACATCCCAGCCAAACAGTTATGCTAGGAACATACGACTAACTACATAATTAGTATAAGTTCATAGGCCCATGGTCGTGAGGACAGAATACTTGTCGGTTGTACATGCCGATGGGGTTGACCTGAGGGACCCCACCAATAATCATTGGTTCAAAAGAAACATAGTCTACGAAGCAACAGGACGAAGTACCGTGTTCGCACTCCATTGGTTAGTGGCTCAGTTCATATGCCCATCGCATGGAGTTCATCCATCCATCAAGGATGCCCGATGCACCCTGTAAGAAGTTACAACAGAAGCAGCACAGTAGTTTGCGGATTCAACAAGGAGGATGTATTTGGTATAGTGGATTTTGACAGCTTGAAGATCGCTCATAACTGACTACAACTGTCGCATTCTCATAGCCGTTTCAGTCAGCCCCCTACAAAAAGAAGCACTATATTCGAGTTCCACTCTTGATGGAGCTCGTCAATAGCGTATATGCTTGCCAGGGCCGGGATTGGAACTTCGGCCATGCTTTCATGAAGCAACCGCGTTGACCACTACGTCAATGACTTCACATTATTTACGGCTGAATCATCATATGTAGAGACTGAGCCACATTCGTTCGCGAGTAACGCTCGGTGAATCCATCACGTTCTGGTAGTATTATCGCTCATTATCCGCTACCGCTTATTTGCAAAGAGAATCCCGATTATTTTCCGGCTAGTCCTCAAGTGGAAGATCGTTCCCCAATCCGTAGCCTGTGAACGCGCCCGGTAGCTCCGAACTAACCCGTTGGATTACCCGAATACTAGATAAGGTGAAATTGATTTCGACCTATAAGAAAAGGAGAAGCAACAATTAAGAAAAGTGATCTAGTTTGTCATTAGTCCATAGAGCAGTAGTGTTGATGTGGTCACATGAATAACAGAGATAAACTGTATTTGTACTCCTTTTCGCCGTCCACTGGTTCTGATGGTTTTTAATGTCACAATTTTTCTATTGGGTCCACGAATGAAATTGTAGATATTCAATCATCTCTTATCTATCCTGTGCAAAGGTTATGTACAGTCACAGACAATCTCAACAATACATGTATGTATAGGTGTATTTCCTCTGTCCACTTGCATATGGTACACTCCTTCGTGACCTTACATTCATCGGCGAAAAGTATGATATCGAATCACGTCTAAGACCTACGTGAACATATGTTCATCCCGAATGCAGGATGTTTAGTTTAATTCTGGTATCACATAGTGTTCAAGCCATTTTGATACACATCTTTTACCTTTTCGTGCAACAATGAACTCGTCTGAATAGCAAGTATATATATATATATAAAGTACGTATACGTATATATATCTGCATATATAAATGTATCAGCGTACTTCATAACGAATGTAATTTATCAGCCCCTAATGCCTATTCAACTGAATTGTTTACTGCCCGCTGCGGGTATGTTTATTTTTTGTTACACTCCGTACAGGTTTTCCTCATGAGAACGATAGAAGATTCCGAAGAAAGCGACGTTCTCGATTGTCTGGTTGTGGAACATTTTGATTGGATTTGTTCATGATCAACGTGTACCGAATTTTGACAAAAGAGTTACTCGTTAAATGCTCACAATATTGCTCCCAGACTCACTCCTATAAATCTCAAACAATGATTGTATTTATTTAAAAGATAATTTTAACATCATGAAAACAATACTGACGAACACGTTAATCATGTAACGCAGAATCATTGAATTTATCGGAGAGAATGGCTCATGTAAATAAGCTCGTTACTCCTTTTCAAACTGATACAGAGAGAATGTTAATTTTGTTGTAGTTCGTTTTCAAATACATCCATGTTTTACATCTCTATCACCTATACTAGAGTGTGTCCCTTGTAATTTCACGGGAAATAAATATTCACTGATATTATATATTACAGACGTGCTATATTAAATGGCTAGGGAATTTTACTCGTACCCATTTTATTCTGTTCTCAGTTTTTCAACCTTGACAGTCAAATATCTCTGAGTGTGACTGCTGAGACAGCAACATAGATATTGATTCTATGCACTGAGACCGCAACATCTGATAAAGCTCCTTTTTTAGATCCCATGTTGTTCAAATCCCCGACTTTCCACAACAAGAAAGTGAAGCATCATCTTTTTTAACTGTTAAAGCATGGTGGATATAGGAACTCACGAGTGCAAGGACCTGAATGTAACTGGTGAACCGAACTGAAATGAATGCCTGAATGTGTGCTATTGGCCAGGCGTAGGCTAAAATCAAATGGTGCATAGTGGGGTTCATTAGGCTTTCAATGCGTTTACCATGAATTGATAGTTTATGCGTCAATCTTTTTACGATAACAAATTAAAGTCGCTTTATCAACTCTAAACGTATGCAGACTCAACAAGCAGGCACTTCGCGATTTCGGAAAAAAACATCTTCACAACATTGTACTGTAGTTTATTAGGATGATGGATAATGCATAGGTTGAAGAATGTAAGTGGTCTATTGGACCATTATAATCGGCAGAAACACTACGTCCGTAGGTTAAAAATGACCTGATACGCGATGTCTACTTTACAACGCTCACAAGCTACGACCATGCATCCATGACCAACATCTAGAGATCATTCCGTGCACTGCCCTTGCTGCGATGTCCGGATTCATATAATGTGTCTGGGTGTCTAAAGAAATGTACAAACAGCTGGTTGCAATCCAACTGCATCGAAACTAGTCAGTGTGTGACCGTTGGGGACCGGCCGGGCAGGTTACAGCCGCGTTGACACTGTACTGCGATAAAAAAGAGGGCAGGGTTCACAATGACGGCTTCAAATTGAACCAGAGTGAATCGTAGATTGGCATGTGCCTTCGAGATAGAACGAAAGAACGGTGAAAGAGAATCTTAGTAAACGAAAGAAAAACAAATGAGATATCCCAAGAACAAGGCACATTTCAGACTTGTGGAACGGAGGAAGTAAAAGTATGGTGAGCTTCTAACAAACGGACAGACAACAATCAGACAAGAAAGAACAAATAAGGAATTAGGTAAATATTCAATAAATCGATCCGAATCAGGTGCTCAAAAGAGGCGACAAGTGGGACTTGAAAAAGTGAATGAGGATAATCCTCTTTTACGTGCTTATCAAGGCTCTATTTAACTGGCTGAGGGTTAGCCGCCTGTACTATCGTATCCGACAACGAGGTCGATGGGCGACAACCACAGAATCCGTAGAGGGGATTGATTCAACGTTAACGGGTGTTTGATGCATGTTTTATTAAGTCGTCTTCCACAGATATGTGTTAACCAGACGTAATATATGAAAAGGCTGTTATGGATAAAGACCGATAACTTATTACGTGGAATGTGCACAGTTCTGTATGGCGTTATAAACGCAACCGACATGCCATGACAGCTATGGAGTTCAGAGACCGAACGTCGACGAGTGATTGAGCCGGTGTGTGTGTACCTCCTCGATTCGTGTCACATAGTCACACGACACGCAAACAAACAATCCAATAGCACGCATTGTAGCGCGCGATCGAAACTAGTAAGCACGTGAATTGGAGTTCAAGTTACTGTTACGTCAGTTTTGTGAACGGAGATCATGGACCAACGGACGATCAGACGAGCGAGGATAGTCGTATTCAAACTATCGCTACGTGTTGCGTAATATATCTTCGGATATAGTCTTTGCCTACCCTTCTGGTTGCATGTTACATAGTAGCGATCCTACCAGGATTCAAAATGTTGAGACCCACACATAAATCTAAAGAAGATTCGCGCCCTCCTACTTCATTTAACTCCGGAGACTTCGGTCAACTCATGTAGACACTGACTAACATCTTAGGCAAGCTTCCCAAGAAACCCACAACATCAGAAATGCAAGTATCCGTTCCGCATCCCAAGAAGTTCACTATAGGGGGCACTATCCCCGTTGGGAAAACCAGGTACAGGTGTAGTTTCGGAACGTCCCGCCGGAATCCCACGCCAAATTGATCCAGAACTAGTTAAACGGGGAGACTTTCGATATTGCCGTTGAGGCCAAAATCCTGGACATCCATACGGAACGTTCACGGAAATGCGGTATCTATTGGAAGTTCTTTTGCACTCGACAGTCTACCGACAATGGTTCCATGCTCGTAGATAGCCTGAGAAGAAAACTGTTCAGTCGCTTGTGCGTGAATTGCGGTACCTGACTGAATAAAGCTACGAGAAAGAGTCCCCAGAGAAACTCCAGAAACGAATCCTTGAACAGATGGTAGAGGATGTCCTACCAAAGAACATAAGAAAGGAGTTCCTGCTCCACTAACCTAGCGACCTTGACATCGCGGTGCAGTTGGCCGAGAACCTCGAAAAAGTCGAGGCAGCTGTCAACTGACCAGCCAAGTATTGCGTCGCGGCACAAGTGGACAGAGAGAGGAGTAACCCCAGCGGTACAAAGAAAATTTAAATCCAAATCGGGGACCTAGTCACTAGCGGTACGGAGGCCGCGAACGGCGACCCTGGTCGAACAACTCACGCAGACCGCGCAGTTGCGGATTTGGGATAAACCGTCAAGCCTACGAAACCAAAGACTGGGCAGCCGGAAACTACAATAGAGCAGATAAGCCCCTGTGTGCAAAATTGCACACGGTCAGACCGTATAAAAGACACTGTTGTGTGTAGTAGCTGGGAACAGACCATGATCCATCGGGAATAACTATACTAAAAAATTGGTGCCTTTGGTTAAGTATGGGGTCAGACTAAAGTTGGAAGGAATTCAGGTTTTCGATTTTTTATCATTATTTCGGAGCACCATATGATGTCTAGCTTTTGAAGAGAGCGATAATTTGAAAGATGAAAGGCAAAAACCCAGTTTTACAACCGGGACAAGCAAGAACTGTAATGCAGTTTGCCGTAGATTACTGCGGTTGAATGTAGCTGGATACTGCTTAGCGACCATACACATATTCTTATACTGCAAACTTGAAAGATGGAAGGCGCAATGACAGAGTGAAACATATCATACTTTAAAACCAACAGAAGCAAACAGAAAAGCATAATGAACAGCTTTCACTGGACGTCAAGATGTATTAAGGGAAACACTATACGTGACACGCTCTCACAATTACTTACAATATACTTAACACTATGCTTCCGCAACTCTTTCCACTTTCTAAAAATGACAGTGATGGAAGAAAACCATGATAATTATTATTTTACATCTACAGAGAAAAGTCGGCTTCATTCGCATACTGTTGTCATCCTGTCCAAGTTAAAATCGCCAGCAACGCAAGAGACAGAGCAGGAAGGATTAACAGACGTGAACGTTATCTTGCGATCTCGTTCCGACCATAGACAAAACGTTCAAGTGATGACACACTCTCACATCGATCTGTCATTGGTTTAAACCGTCTTCGGTTCAGCCAAGTATTGATCAAAAGTGTTGAGCAGCTAAACGGACAGAGCCATACAGATGCAATACTTCAGTCTTACTTAAAGTTAGTATTCCAGTGAAATGTTTTAAGAATAAACTATATGGGATCAAACCAACTGAACCCTAAATCATTTGCAATGTCCGTATCGCCCACCGAGAATAAAATCTACTCACAACCACAATACACGAACAATCTTGAAATTACCAATAACTCACGTGAACTACAAAATCTGGGTTCAAATCAGCCTCATATAAGCAACGAAGGACATGCACGTCTGACCACAGAGACCAGCGCAGACCTTTTGGAGAAAGTGGTGGTGACTAACGATACGGTTATAGCATGGCCTATTCGCTTGTCATCCGTTAATGTAATGGAACAACACGAACAAAAGATTCAAGAGCCAGAAAAATCACCTAATCCGGTAGTTGATCCACCTGCAGAAACAGATGTAAAAAGGCCAGATACAGCCGAGTCCATTCCCAAGTCCACAATGTCTATGTCCTTACAAGTTGACGGTTTGTTCGGTCCGCCAATAGTGAACATTCAAACACGAGTGCAATTAAAAAACTATCTACCGGAGTATAATGTTCTAGTCCAGAACACAATCAGCCCGGGAACGAAAGGTGAAATATCTAATGCCAGCCCGGATATTCCACAAATCCACTTCACATGCACATCACCGATAGACATGGATAAAACAAATGGTCAGTGGCAAGTCATCACAAATAGCTCTGTACGTACCAAAACACCTGAAGATTTAGCACGAGAACATGCACAGTTTGATGCATCACACAGTCGAAACCATGCCGATACCCAGTCGCCTTCAGATCAGCATGGAGGTTCAAATGAACTGCTAGCCAATTTCATCAGTCTGCTTGATAACTCCCAGGTGGACACCAAACTGGAGTGTGACCAACAAGAACAACCGGAAGCTAAAACCATTATCAATTTGTCACTTATTCCACCTAACGATCCGGTTCAGCCCAGTGCGATAACAGAAAATGATTCTCAGCTGCCGAACACGCAACCTATTCCAAGCTCTGATCAGATGGCTTCAACTCTACCACCTGACCAAGCCACAGGTGCACCAGTTCAAGATAACACTGGTTCCGAACCGGACAACATAGCTAGAAGCCAATCTGGTGAATTTGCCGACTCAGAACAACCTGAACCCCGTCATGATGAATATGAGGATTTGCGTGGCACAGGCACCAGCCACCAAGAAGGACAAACAGAGGTAAGCCATGATTATCCACCAGGTGAGGCAAGTGAATCACAAACTAAAAGTACATGCCCTACATCCTATAAGAATCAGGTGGAGCTAACTGGTGGTCAGGCTGTGATTTGTGATGAGCAACCTCAACAGCTGATCCAATCTTATTGCGAAAGTGTGGGCCCAAATGATGTTCGCGTAGACAAGGTGTCGGTTTCGAAGGAGGATGAAAATTTGGAGGTAAAGTTGGGACACTTCAATTCGGAACACTCTGAAGAATCGGAAAAGCTAGTTCCCGGACCTGGTGACTCGGTCGCCCCTATGGCACCAGTGAGTAACGTAGAGGATAATCCAGTTCAGGACATTCTAACGATTGAGACCAATGCAGACTCGGAAACGCCTCGGTCAACAACACATACGGAAAAAAATACGGACATATCCTTAACCGTACAGCCGGTCGTACTTCCAATGACTCCAGAAACAAAAAACAAAGTTGAACCTAGCGAAGATGAGAACGAGGTTGAAAATTCCATCATCAAACATACCATTCTGCCAACCGAACAAGGGGCTCAATCAATTCAGTCGGACCAGCGACCCAGTACATCATTACATTCCGCTGTCAATGTGATCGATACCAATCTGGAAACTTCGACAGTTTCACAATCTGAACTGAGAGAGCATAGAGCTGAGCAGTCCATAGATGACCTTGGACACGATTCTATTCACCTGGTGGATCAAGATCAACCAATTGCAAACAATTCTCCAGAAACTCAAACATCTAATAGGGATCAGAAAGATGATGTGATACAGACATTGGCCAATACAATTCAGGAACAAGAAGGCGAGGTGTTGGTCGAAGGCACTAAAGAAATCGAGCAAAAGGATGATTCAGTGAAAGTTTACACATCGGAGCAAACATATGAGAATCAGCCGGAAAACCTGTCATTGGAGCACGAGTCAACTAAAAAATCTGACGGCAAGTCGACTTGTTAATGCAATGTTACACATTTACGAAATCAGGGGGTTAGACAATATTCCTCATTATCGACAGAAGTACACTAATGGTTGATTCAAAAGTTGAACTATCGTACAACTGTTAGATGGAGGTTTGGTGCAGTATTTTAAGTGGAATGGCGACTAATCGAACCTACTAGTGTGAATGTTGTTGGTGTTTGACTGAGTTGTCTGTGACACGGTGTAGTGAAAACCGTATGGAAGCTGCGTTACTGATGACGCCTTACTTTGACTTATAGCTTGATTATTTGCTTGCAAGTTGTAGGCATCTTGATGTTGAATGTTTGAGTATAGACAGTTGCTTTTAACAGTTAGATCCCTCCATTCTCTTGCTTATTTATATGACTAGGCTTACTCTTTTCTTTCTGGTTGTATGGCAGTTCAGTAACAGCGAGAACCACCGATGTATTGGCATGTTTGATAAGAATGAACATGGTTTTAAAAAATTCTTCAACTTGTCATTTGGTCTCCCAGGAGCGAAATCGTTGTTTCTCTCATTCAATACAAGTTAACAAAACATCTACCACACTCCAACATGAATTTGCATACAAATTCAAGGATCAGTGCGATGGATTAGCTTGCTATAGTGAAGTCACTTTAGGTTAAAAGTCACTCAGAAACAAGTTTAGGTAATCGCAGCCAGAAAGTTAACGCATCCATTCGCGGCCTACTTTCGTCCAATTTCCAGTTGATGCCTCTTTCTGTTCTCACAATACCTCGGGAGGATGAAACCACGCATTTTTAGAAGCACTGCTATGGATCAACTATTTAACAGCAAGGTGCAAACAACCTGATTGCAAATGCGAGCAAAGCGATACTGTAATATTTTAACAGCCTTCCATGTCCCACAGGCAACTGAATGAAACAATAC
>JTDE01003220.1:20914-35651 GCA_014338405.1 Paragonimus skrjabini miyazakii | reverse complement strand
GAAACTGGACAGCTATTCTTCAGAAGTTTCCCTGGGAAATCGTTTTCACCCGCAGTCTTTTCGTTTCGGGATGATTCATTAACTGTCTTCTCTGCTAAATCAGAGATACCAGCAAATGAAACTTTGACATCTTGTTTTGATACGCCCAACCCACCCAACCATTGGTAGCAGGACGGTTTAGTAGGCTAACATAGCGATTGTGTCAGACTTTCATGATGTTCTCCGGTTGTGCACACGAAAAGCCGGAGTCCCCGTCAATCGGTGTTTTAACGGTCTGGACAGATGGGCCGAAAATCGCTTTCGGCGAACCGTAGAACTCCTTATGTTGTTGGCGGTCAGCATAATCCTGCATGAACTCACCATGTTTTTTCCACTAGTCGACCTTCGTTCCGCAAAGCTTTTTGACGAGTTGACGGCGAACATTCTAGAACGTGGCTGTGTTGTCCTCATTGCTTGAATCTACTGGGTGAACGGCAGACGCCTCACTTTCCTCTTAGTATCAAGGTGGAGGTAATTACACTGCAGTCGTTAAACCGGTTCTGGCGTTTCTGGGGTTGGACGTCGATCGTCTCGATGGCTGTTGCCGTAATGTGTTACCAAATACCCTCATAGGTAGTAGATACGGGAGCGACCTTCAGATGGACGTTGAATAACAGTCCTCGTCTTTGAGTTCTCGTATCGTTTAACATCCAGGTTCTACCATTGTCCAGGTGAACTACAACAAACAGGCTTGAAAAAATGAATAAACAATGTGGTCATTACCAGTCTACGATCCGTAATACATTCAGTTTCGCGCATCACTAATGTGATAATCACTTCGAGAATGTCACGTTGTTGTACGATCACGTAGTCAAGCAAGTAATGATGACCACTTCGTGAGTCTAGATTATGATATCGCTCGCATCCAGCTAAAACTGGATTGTAATAGCCAACTCGTGAGTAGCACACAGGTGGAGTAGACGATCACCGTTTACACTGACTTCATCAGTGTCGTGGGGTCCAAAACCCCCCGCCAAACTGCTGAGTGGCGCCCAGATCGAGTGTGTAAACAATCCAGAACGAGCAGTCTGTCGCTTACCGGTGTCGAGCAGACTGTGGCGGAGAGCTGATCATAGAACTGACCCTTTGTATCACCGGTGTGACAAACAACTAGACGATAAGCACGGAAAAATACAGCAGGCATATATATATATATACCTTTCGAGTGAGAATGAAATACTTCAGCCTTATCGTTCACACAGTTGACATTTTGATTATTAGGATAGCTATTGTCTATGCATTCAATCTCAATGTTACCGCATAGGTAAGCCACAACTAACATGCGGACGTGATGTTTGCTCAGCTGTCATTGACGGAGTTAGATCACGGAGGCGATTCGCAAATGAATCATACGACTGGGCAGAACAATTGAACGTGCATAAACATTGTCAAGTTCAAACTGCGCCTTTTCGTTAGTGAGCGCGATTGCTTAGCTGGTCGGAAATGAGCGGAAAACTGTTCGTGCTCTCCAAGCGGATGACCGAACTGTTTCACCAAGTATAACGAAAAAGAGCTTGCATATTGAGCGCGCCGTAAACGTTAGTTGGTGTTGCCTAAAAACGAGCTAGTCAAGTCTTGTTCAGTTCGACATCACAACCAACCCAAAACTTAATTCTAACCGCTCCATTGAACCCGCAGTACAACGGTCCAAACCAATTGGAGTTCGTGCATCCCAGGGGGCGTGTGTCAGCAGAGAGTATCCACGTGATCGCAGTCGTACTCTGAGACCACTTTATAAAGCCGTGTGATCCAGGCCGTTTGAGCAGGATAAACTAATCCCGAACGGGTTTACAGCAATTGTTCGCTTACCCGACTCGGTAAAAGAACTCATCAGTTTAAGCCCTCACGCAACATCTGGGTTTCAACTGCCTGACCTATTGATTAGGTAAGATCGGCTTTGTTTACACCAATCTGTCGGCATCCGTTTTAAGCCAGATCACATAGTAGATTGGGCCACGACACGTACGGGCATGCGTTCATCAATTTTGAGCATAACAAACAGACTGGTGCATTCGACAGAGGGAAGTGGATGAAGTGTTTAATGATTGACAACTCGCACCAATGCATGTCTTACCAGTTACACCGCAACGTCACTGTGACTCAGTCGAGCATAAATCGGCACCACACTGACGAGCAAGCTATTTTGCATACAGAGTGCACAAGATGTTGACAGGATAGTGTTTTTTCCAAAGAAGTTTCATGGAGAAAATAAAGATCGGCCTTCATCGTTCGAGTCAACAAATTAGTTCCAGACATTCAAGAATCCGTTCAATCTGAGTTGGTCCTATTGTGAGGGTTCGTCATGGAATTCAATGAGAGGATTCACATTCTAGTCATTCGTGCCATCCCATAGTTATTCATTGGAATTTTCACGTGAATATCAAGGCCATGGCTTACGCTCACCCGATTGCGTAGGATACAAAAACTCATGAATTCATCAGCCAAGACAGCGAATAAACGTATGAAAATGCCAAGCGTCATAGAATTCGCTGGTGGCCAGTACAGTTGTAAACATAGCCGCGCGTACATCGACAAAATATTCGGGACGGGTGTATGACCTAATAAATGAGCATGCGAGCATCCATCAATGCATCCGGCACGTATGGACTCTGAGGCAACGTTAGTTAATGACGGTTCGTAAGATAGCGGATTCACTAGCTAACACTCCAAACAAGTTAACAGTCAGTTAACTGTGAGCAGTTGATTTGACTGGCAACCAGTCTTGCTACCGAACCGTCGCTAAACATGTTAACTAAATTGACAATCTAGAATACTAGCTGCTTGTCTGCATCACATTCTGATCGCACTGGTGAGCAGTTGTGTACTCTCAGTTTATTCGGACACGTGCATGTCTGAACTGTTAGAACAAACTGTGACAACATTCCTTTGAAAATCGATCGATCCAATTCGACAGAATCGTTTGTCGCTTGCATTACTGATTATCGTGGCCGTGGATCAAAGCCACGTGATCAAAGTCAAAAATTACAAGCGCACATCTCCAAAGAACCTTGGTAGCTCTGCCAATGATGCTTAGATTTCGCAATATACAAACGGAATCAGAGTTACAAGATGTGTACACAAGAACAGGCGTAAAGAAGCAGGGAAAGCGTTTGGCTAGTAGTAAACAGATATATGTGGTAGTCACGTGTTTGAATCTAATCGGAATACTTAAGAAACCTTACTGATGAGTCGTAAAGGAACAGTTACAGATTATTGTATCGGTGGTAAGAGTAATTGATGTTTGCTAATCGCGCATACTAATTATCATCATAGACAACAATACATCAGTGGCTATCGCTGATGTTCAACTGCCATCGTGACAATATAAATCATTTTCGTTGTTTCTGTCTTTCAGACTAAAGCGATGGAGAATTACAGAACAAGTCAAGCAGATAGGTCTCAATATCAACAGAAAAAAACACAGAAATGACCTTGGACAAACTACAGCGAAGGAGTACCGATCAATTATAGCAACAAGACGTCTGTCAGGCCTACGTCTATTCGAATGTTCACAATCGGTCTCGTTAAAAACTCTTGAGTTATTTTTCTAATTCCAATAATTCCGTTTTACGTTCATTCCTCGTGACCCTGGTCTTTAGTTTCGGCTGTCAGACTATTTTTAATAAAACGGTGCGAGGAAATATTCTTTTGTTTTTGTTTTCAGCGAACCTAACACGCACAGTCCATAGAGAGTGAGCTGTATATCGACTCAGTGGTCGTAAGCTAATCACGGTATCCTGTTCTGTATTTTAGCTACTCGATGGTCAAACTCATCAACTAACATGGCAACATGAGAGACCAACAATCGTGGAGATGTCACTCTGATTTGTCTCGAACGCACCCAATGCGATCGATGGGCGATCGAATCACACGAACAATAACACAAACTAACAATCACAAACCAAATGATGATGATGATTCGGATCCTGAATCAGTACCCTTACTTCCGGAACATCGTGCGCAAACAGGACAGTCTAACTCCGGGCTCAGCCCACTAGGTGAGACACCGGGTGTGGAAATGGATGAACTGGTTATACTGAACCGAAAAGGTTTAATCGACGAAGATCGATTTCTTTCTTTGCCTGCCACCACCAGTGCCACGAAATGTCAAACTAAAGTGAATGGAATGGAGAGTATGTGCAGGCAAAGCCAAATGGGTCAGATATGTTGTCATTGGAAGTATACAGAGCATGGTAGCCATCGGCGACGCACGTTTTCGTTTCCGCAAACCAGTCGACCGTTTCGGTTGTATCCGCTGCCGCGATCCGAATATGTAAAGCCAGTGTGTGCTCGTTGTGTTACCAGCAGACCACACACACGGGGCACTCAGTTTGGAGATGTCAGACGGACGATGAGCCCTCATTCCAGTACTTTGTTTGCCGGATTATTTGATTGGGTCAAGGGCTTCTTCAGCCGTCCCGCCTCCCAAGCGACCCATACACCATCACTTGTAGAGGAGAAGCCACATAAACCACATGAAACAAAATCCAGATCCTATAACACATCTTCGCAACGATCCAGTTCCGTCCCAGTGGATAAAACCAAAGTATCACGACCTCCTAGTTCGATGATGCCAGATTTATCTAGTCAAGTGGACATCAGTCTAGATTTCCAAACCGATTACAACGATCCATCACGAAGCGCAATGAGCACTACGGCAGACACGTCTCCAACATTCCAAACCGCACTCCAGGCGTCCGAACTAACCAAGCGTGTCGAAACAGCCACTACGTACTACACACCGCGCGAACGAATGAAATCAGCACCGGGACCCACAGACACACTATATGGAGTTTTACCGGAGGGAAATGAACCCAGTCCACTCAGAGTGGCGACCGGGATGACGCCATCCATGACCTCAATCTTTTCTGTCACAGGTACCACCTACCACACCCCTTTAGCCCAACCCGGTACAGTTGGCCCGACACTGACATCAGATCGACAAACTTTAGAAGGTCCGGTACAGCCAGACCAGGAGTACAGTAGGTTGGGACAGGAAACAAAGTCTACTGGATTGAATCAAATGGAGAGATCACCACCACTAGGACCGCGATCTTCCATGGGACAAACGCAGGGAAAAAGTGAGGGGCATCTCAAAAGTTGTTCACCATCAGGAATCACAGATGAGCTCAAGCTGGATGTAGAAGTGCAAGTTTACCTGAAAGAAAAAGAAAAGGATGGGCCCAAGCGAGGGACAGAACGATCAGCGGTGTTAACATCCATCGTAAGCAGTGAACAAACACGAAGTAGACCAAACACACCGATAAACAAATTAACGAGAGAACAAAGAAACGTTCCAACTTCAGTAGATACAACAGTATCGCTTGAAGTCACGATCTCTCGACCGAATTCACCGCAGTCACAGATTTACACCGCGAACGATAAGTCGGCTAAGCCTGTGGAAAAACAAGAGCCTGAGCACAACAACTACGTCCGAAGTCCACAGGGAATCCCAAGGCAAGTTACAACAGATGTTATGCAATCACCTGATGTAATGGTGACCCCGAACCCCATGATGAAAGTCAAAAAACAAACAAGCATTATTGCTTCGGAACCTGGGATTCAACCCCCGGCCGATTCGAGAACACTAACTCCGACGCCACTGGTGATCGCTAACGAACAATGTGACAGATCAGAAAACATAACAGAAGTCGAAAATTTGACTCAACCAAGACCATACACCACGTTGACTGCCTATGAAATGATCTCAGCGAGCGAGTCCTCAGGAGCGGGTCGTGCAACCCCGGATGAAAATGTGGACGTGCAGATAGCTATAAGGCGAAGGGATCAGCCACTAAACGACCCGACAGTTGGTATGACTCAAAAGTCACTAACGCCACGTGAACCTGTGAATAAAGAGGTATTGGACTGTGAGCAACCCGATTCATACTCGGTCCAATCAATAGCACTGATAACCTCAACACCGAATAGGAACACTCAAATGAAAGGTGAAATAAGTGACGATGAAGTGGGCATCGAGTCAAGAGAGGGTAATAGGACACCAGAAGGATCTTTATCGATACCAGATGATAACAAATCAGTAAAATCCAAAAGGCCTACGTCAATAGAAATAAAACAGGAAATTACTATTTCTCATTCACCGGGGGCATCAAACAGAGATGTCATCATTGAAACCGATTTGCAAGTAACAACGCCCGACGTATTCCAAGTTTACGAAAGTGAAATCCCAACCAGATTAGATGGTGAAATTTCAACGCTGATGGATCAAGTAATAACTAACGAAGAGGAGGACGATAAATTGCCTGTTGGAACCAAAGAGCAAATGAGTAGGTTCATAGTATACAAGACACAACAGAAGCGAATGAACGACCAACAACCATACGAGGAATTCAAACTACAAGAAACATATAATATCCACAGTGACGAGAAACCGTTGATAACAGATCCACAGAAAATTACACTTTTGAATTTGGATCCCCAAATGCAGGTTGTTCCCGAACAGACGGTCAGAAGCGATGTGATTTCTGAAACGGATGAGACACAAAGAGAGGCCGATATGCAAAATGAGCAAACTGATGAACCAGTGCTGGCTGACACTGTCATGGCAACAGACTTCTACGAAGTTCCTCGATTGGTGAATGCGGTTCAGTGCATGTGCTTAACAGAAGTTGACCAATGTGGACCGTATGCATGTAAAGGACAACAGGAATCCTACCAGGAATTGTTGCTATCACCGGCAATTCAGAAAGCATACAGTGAGGCGAACGGTCGCCTAAATTCGTCCAAATATATGTCACAATGTGAAATAAATGTACCAGAGATGCAATTAGACCTAAATAGGCCACTTGAAATGGAAAAAGAGTATTTGAAATCTGAGAGTGGGCTTAGACAATACAAAGCAAAACCAGCGAGAGACGAAGAAAACCTACAACTAGACACAGCGAAAATAAGGGATGTTTTAAGACAGAATGCACTGGAACGAGAAGCAAGGGATGAGGTGGAGAAACAAGCTATTATGAATACAATTGTGAAACAAACCAATGTAGATACAAAGGGAGAAGCCCAACAAACACTGCAAGAGACCACGGCTGCTGTGCCAAAACACATTCCCTCTCCAGATCATGCAAAGGCAATCAAAGAGATCACGTATCCGGAAACGGAAGTCTCAGAAGCGGTAATAAAATCTAATAAAGAATATGAGTTGGATAGTGTGCTTGGCACGGAAACCCACGATGAGCAAGATAGTCGGAAAGGAATTCGAGAGAATGTCTCGCAAATCAGGGACCATTTACAACAAACGGAATCTACCATCGATCCGTACGAAGGAGATAGGATAACAGAAATAGTCTTGACCACACATCCAATACCCATTGGTGCTCGAATATCCGAGAGACTGGAAACTGAACAGATCGATGCCAATGAAGTACCGCAACAACCTAGGCTTCTTACCGGCCCAAATTCAGAGACGGATTATATGATATTGGAGCAAGAACAGTCCTATGGGACGATGACTTTACCGGAACAGATCATGGGGGAAAATGGACAATCAGACATGGAAGAAAATGCGAGGCGCTCTACAACAGTGGCACATACAAGCCGAGATAAGACAATAACAAGCGATCTGGCACTTCCGGAGGACATGGCTAAAATGATTGGCTCGCTACCGTTTGAAAAAGACAAACTAGATAGTGTGGCGTTGAACGTACAATCCAGCACGCTCGCTTTGACACATAAACTGACGGAGGAACAGGAGCCGTACTCAAGTGAAGTTCTGGCCGAAGTGAAACTGACCGATACGGACACTTCGCACGAGAAACAGAAAGTAGAAGGAGAGAAAGCAAGCGAAGCTAGAGGGTGCCTGTCTGAGACTGTTTTGCCGGAAGTGCACAAAACAGCCGACCAGTCAGAAATGGAGGAATCCATCAAGGTTGTGATAGCGGATGAAACTTTCTATCCAAACAAGACTTTACCTCATGAAGTTGAATGGAAAAACGTCGGGTTGTCGGCTGAATTGATGTCTCCGTCCGAAGCAAGAACAGAACCGCATCACCAAGTGAACATGTTTGTGAATACTCAGATGAAGATACAACTGGAATCAGATGATCACAAGCAACCAAATGAAGTTGAACGGCAGAAACAACTGCCAGGAATGGAGGATAAAGATGAACCTGTTCCAATTACTGTAGAATCCGCACAAATTACAAAGGCGAATCAAGAACACATGGGGACACCATTGAATGAAGCCCCTACGATCGAGCAACGCACTCGTCCTGTTTTGGAGAGTGATACAGTAAATCAGACAGAAGAGATCCAAGTGGAAATTCGGATATCGGAGCCAATGCTGGAGGAACACACAACGAAATCGGAATACGAACCGATAGTCGAAGTAACCGTGGAGGTACAGCTACACATTAGCCTCGACGAAAATATGTTTACTTCCCGAGAATTCACAGCGAAGTTGCGCGAGCCACCTGGCACTCTTCGACTGGAGAGTATACAGCAGAAATGGATAGAATCGACTGTAAAAGAACCAATCGTAAAAGATTTGATGTCACTACCAAACAACCTGGATCAGGGCGCACTATCCACACAAAATAAGCCCACGGGTACGCAACCGAGCCCGATCGATGACGTGGAGAAAACTATCCAATCATCTTCGCTTCCAGCCGAAATTCGGTGTAAAATGGAACCTGAGGGTGGTAGCGAAGCACCGACATTGCAGCTCAGCTTCAGGGGTTCCATAGAAGTTATGACAAAGCCTCCAGACTGGAACGCGATTGACTTGATTGTTTCGACGGAGACAAAAGTGAGAACCGATACTCCGAGGGCAGTGGCTGGAATGGACCATTCAAGAGATAAAGAGAACGATATATACGCTACAGTAAGCAGTGAACTGATTGATGCTGTACGAAACAATCCAGCAGAACGGAACGTGCGTTTAAGTAACGCGGAGGAAAGTAAAATGATTAGCTGCAAGGCAGACGTCTCGATAAGGCGTGAATGGAATGCTGCAGATAATACCTTGGCTGTTTGGTCTGCTGCCAAATCAAGTAGAACAAAGGACATATTGCAGTCACCCGAAATGAGCTCTACAGAGGACATGACCTCTCCAGAGACGGTGATAGCTATTCCGTCCAAACCGAATACAACAGAAACAGGGGAATGCGAGCACATTAATGATCAGCAGATGGAGTTGAAAAATCGGTCGGAAAGTTGTCCCCCGCAAGCTGAGCAGTCAGAGTCAAGACGACAAGAACCAGCATGGCAAGAGATGAGTACACTTAATCTCGCAGAAATACAGAAACAAAAACTGGAAAATCAAAAAGAATCATGGACCCAATTTGAACAAAGTACTAGCCTGCTACCGGAACAGGGCTCAATTCTATCACTTAAGGACCGATCGTTCACCGAGGACGGTTCCGGAAAATTGAGCCCACTAGAATTGTTGGGCGGAGGTAATTATGTAGTCGAATGGGCAAACAGCGACCGCTTAATTGCCGAAAGAGAAGGATCAGGACGTGACATCGATATCAGTTTCCGCGGCAAACGTGAAGAACCAATTAAACTTGTGATTCAACCGAAATTCGAAGATAATCTACTTCAAATTGTAGATACTAAAGAAAGCAAGCGAACGGAAAGTGGAGAATTCGGATCGGTTACACAAAAAAGGTCACATGTGAATGACGGAGGTCTGAGAGAACAGTTATCAAATCAGAGTGAAACAGTCGATCAGCAACCAACGATAGACATGGAAACCCGCAAGGAGCCACAAACTATGGTTATCCCCGATGAACATGTTCAAAAACAAGTAACAAAAGACAAAAGTACGAAAGAGTCACAAATGGTAACTAAACCGAATGGTGCCGGTCCATCGGAGATAGACGCATCTGAACAGCTAGAATTGATTCCGGCCAACAAATTAAGCGTTGAATCAAGTCCAAGCATATACTTTACAGCACTGAGCAGTCAACCAGATTTACACAAGACGGGAACCACGTCCGCGGAATCGGACGTCCAAATGGAATTGACGCAAAATGAATTCGAACCAAACTACGTAATTCAAGGACAGGTTTATGCATTTACAACAGACGATGAACCCGACATTCGGACAAAAGTGCTCAAGGATAACAAAATGATCAGTGATCGTAAACAACCGGCAGATAGAGAGTCCGTCACTTTTTTGACTCCATTGCCCTTAACGAAACATGGAATTGGTGAATCTGAAAAATTGTTTGCGGAACAACAGAACTTACAAGAACAGCAAGAACAATTGGGTAAGTTCGACCCCTATTCTGTAGAAACGGAACGAACATCAAGGAAAGTACTGCACGTGGTCACGGAACAAGCCTCGACGGAACACGAAAAAAACGTTCTGAGTGCACCGGACACAAACAAACTAGATATACAGTTGAATATAACACAGATACAAACATTGGAAATCCTGCCAGATAGCTCAACATCACTGGAAGCCAAGGTCTGTTTCCACGCACAACTGACCGAAGTTGAAAGAATCCTAGCGAAGAGCGATGTGTGCCTGCAACTCTCGGAAGTACCGGAGAATATGGGAAACTTCACTGAGATATCGAATGGGACTGAACAAATGAGCAACGCAGCGCACCATAGCAGACCGGAATCCGAACAGGAGAAAAGATGTATCGAAACAATGGACGTAATCAAGCGTGACCTAGACCCACTCTTGAATCATAGCACTGAACAGATCGTGGTAAACATAGGCATAACTCGAGGTAAAACGGGCTTACGAGGAACAAATGCTGACGACGAAACAAAGCAATTACCCATTGTCACGGAATCGTTGGAAGTCACACGCACTGATGACGGCCGAACAGAAGAAGCTACGCATGTGGATTTCGCCTCGAAATTCGGACAACATGGCGAGGCCCCAGACTATCTGATAAACGATTACAACACAGAAGACGAAGTCCACCGCGAGCAGCCAACGGTCTATGCTATAGAAACGGATAAGGCTTTTGTGAAAAACTTGCGTGATTTAAGGATGGAACTGCAAAGTTTTGCTGAAGAGAAGGTCACCAGTGTATTGTCTATGCAGCTGTTTCACTCAACGAGATTGGTTCGTTCCGCCAGCACAGACGTACACGAAAAAATATACAACTGGTCTTCGGAAATTTCGCTTGAGACTAGTTCTCGTGCAGGAAGCAGCCTGTCATTCCCGAATTACACAGACACAGGTGATGTGAAGGGCAATCCGAATCGGCAAATACTTTACGCACGCGCAGATCAATCACCGACCGGGTGTGCCGTGAACTACAGAGAAACGGAACGAGCGCAGTCGAGTGCTGGAAGGCCCAGTAGTCCACTGGAATGGTCGCTTGCTTCAACTGTCTATGTGCCCTACTCTAACCAGACAACCAGCTCAGACAGCGCATTACCAACATCACCGACGGGACACAAACTGGCTCAAAGATCAGACACACCAATTTGTATTGAACGCTATAAACAACCAGCTACTCTCCCGTCCAATCATAATGTGGAAAAAAACGTCTCACACCGAGAATACAGTAATAGTAATCTACCATCACCGACCGACAAACCAGAATCGGAGAAGCCGAGTAGTTCATCAGGTCCGATACACATTACCATATCTCAAAAAATTCAGCAAGGCGGTCAACTGGTAAAAGATGAAAATAGATCGTACTTAATAGACTCCAACACGGAGCCGAGATCAGTCATCAGCACAACCCTGCTATCGGACACGAGGACGGCACAAGAAGAGGCAACTAGACCAAACTCACCCACCGAAGATCCGTCCGTAATCGAGTCGGAAATCAATCAGCTCACACTGGCTCGTCAGCTGACCGACAGCGCACTCAATAAAGCGATCAGTAGGCTTTGCACAACAACACCCACTGGTATATCGCAAAGCGTACCTCCAGGGCCGGGAATTGATTCGGCTGAAGACGGCGAATTCGTTACGGTCGGCAGAGTAGCTAAAGTGATGACAGACGGTAACATACACATGACATCTAGTGTAGACATACGCGAACAGACCCGAAGTCCGCTAACAATAGCTTTGGGTGCAGTACCACAGAGTAGTGTACAAATGAGTCCTACCAATTCTCCGCTGTCAACTCAATCACCAAGCACTGTCATTCCACAGGGTCGCATGGAACAGAATCGACCAAACAGGGGAACTAGCGTGTCTATGAAAACAAGCATTCGCATGAGCTCACCCAAAAGGCATGTGACAAGTTCCTTGAGCACACACGTTTCGATAGAACAGGACACTGCCCGTTCGGTAACTCAGACGGGTAATATAGTCAGCTCATCTTGGGTGAACAATTTAAGCCCAGTTGACAGAGAGAATGAGACCACTGAGGACCAACAACACCAGCTCAAAACCACGATGGACATTCGTCTGGCGACCAAAAGTTGTTTAATAGTGGGATCTCAGGTTGTTCCACGAACACCAACAGGTCCACAACTGGCTCTAATCGGGAGAGTGGAATCACCACTTTCGGATAGGACAAACTCACCAGAATCTAGATTGGTCCACAACACACAGGCAACTTACAGCCAAACAGGAGTTGATTCACAAACCGCGGTATCGGAAACACAAGAAATGTCGGTTAACGTAAACACCACGGAGCACAGATATTCAGGTATGAAAACTCTCGAAGAGCCACAATGCCAACTATCCACATCACTGGCTGTGTCTTCACCAGCGATACCCACATACTCTGATGGACGTGATCTGGTATCTCCTGATCAAGAAACTGGGGAATCGACAAGACAATGTGGTCAGTCAGTTTCTATCACTCAAGAATTTATCATTACAAAACGAATGTCTGTAGGGAACTTGAGAGCTGAGAATATATTAAATGGAAGCACGATACCGGTCAGCAAGCCCGTTGGGAAAACAGAGGCAGGCGATTTGTCTAATGCGCCTAGTCAATCAATTAAACCAAGTATTGAATTTTCGCCGGATATAACTTCAGTTCCGGAAAGCCCGACAAACGCGCCACGAATCAGTCCCAAACCAGATGAACCACCAGTTGAACTGTCCGCATTTAGTTTTCTCGTATCTCCACCCGAAACTAGTCCACGAGAGAGTACAAAGCAGACCAATGTGATCACAGAATTAAGCGAAACGGTGCAGCAACCGGAAGCAACAGGCCCTTGGTTAGACACAATGACACTGAAGAAAGAAGAACTAGAGGAGCAAATCGAAGGCGCCTATCTAGTACTGTCCGACGAGACAAACGCAGAACAACCAAATGCGACTACCATTTCTAGTCTCAGAGTCGGTAGCGAAGTGGATATACCATTCAGTCCATCACCTGAACCCACTTATGATTTGCCAGATATTCTGAGTCCGCTTTCAGGAGAAACATTCAGCTACGGAGTCATGGATGACAAGGTGCAATCGGCACCGGGAGCATTGAACGAACAAATGTTGGCAATGGAACAAGAACCATCGGTTGAAGACGATACCTACCTGGGTCGCACAGAATTATCTCCAACACAAGATGTTAAAGATATTCTCAGACCAGAAGAAACAGAAAGCTCACAAGACAAGCAGTTGCGTTTCGTCAGTCATGTACAGGTTAACAATGAAGAGGTAGACACCACGAAAGAACAGACCAAATACATGGATGAAGTATACAGTCCCAAACTAGAGGTAACCGGAGAAGCATACATGGAAACAGCAGAGGGAAGCCGAATACCAGTGGAATGTTCCGTGAAGGTGATTTATTTGGGCAGTACAGAAGCAGAACCCAATAAGACCATGTGCCATATTGAAGTTATCACCGGCCCAATGGCGGTAGATGGTGAAGCCATTTCAATAGGACAAGTGAGCGATACAAAAACCTCAATACCGGAAGATGCCCGAGAAATCGTGACGATGAGCAACATCACTGTTTCCCCACCTGATGAGTACGATGTAGAATCATACGTTCCTGTAAGAACAAATGAAAATGAAATGATACAAGAACAAAACCCTCAACCACTAGACCCTATTGAGGAAATGAACCTGCGCACGGTCAGCCAGATTGCTGACATCGAACTTGAAGAGAAGCCACACGAATTTCGTCCTCTCGTGGGAACGGGAGAGCGACAGAAAATTGAAGGTGGTGAGTCCTCTGGAGGGTCGACAACAAATGCTGAACCACTGGAACATACAGTAGTAACAAAAGTAGACACCAATGTCGTGTCACAAGCGCAGTCGGCTGGTGCCGAAGTTAAGGCGGGAGAACAAAATCTGGACATTATACCGGAACCCACAAACAGAACAACCTCACAGATAGATGAATGCACCGTCCAAGATTTGGTGGACGCAGTTGTCTCAAGAGCAGATGCATCTGAACCGGTAATAGAGACCGGTGAACAACTGAAAGAAAACATCAACACTTACTCAACAGAAATGGTCATCACTCTTCCGGACGGGATGACATTGGCAGAGCTTAAAACACCGATGATGACATTAGAGATAGCAGTAAAAGTCGTGGAACACGGGCGCAAAGAGATCGAACAACCTTTAAGAAGCGATGAGCAAGCGATCATCTCAGAGGCTATGAGCCAAATGCCCATCAACCCGACCGACCTTGAGGTGGACATACAGGGAAGACAGCTACTACAAACCGGTGAACAAGAGCACCAAGCAGCAGGGGAACAAATCGAAGGGACCACGTCTACACACACCACACACGTATCTGGAACAACTCTGGGTCCAGAGCCCGAGGTAGAGGTGAACGCTGTT
>JTDE01003220.1:6610-16807 GCA_014338405.1 Paragonimus skrjabini miyazakii | reverse complement strand
AAAGATCACGTCCGTTTTAGATGCTCTCATTCTGGATACTATTCGTTTCATGAAACGACGCATTCCACCATCATCTGGATAAATGAGAACTACAACATATGTGGATTGGCAAACCCGTACAATGGATGATCGTGTTGATAACGCAACACCTCCCAACTAACCAGAAAACAAATCACATGAAATGAGAATCAATATATCACATGTATTGCATGAGAAACAAAAGAACTGGTTAGCCATGTACAAGCTAATTACGATGAATGCGATTCCATCCATTATGTTCATCCGGACTTCAGTTTGCCATCACCTTTGTGCTGTAAAACAAAAGGTCATATTTACGTTCCGCAAACTGTCCCAACACACAGCTTACCATGTTACAATCCACCGTATTGGTTGGAATATCCGGTTTTTGTTCTTCTCCTTCTTCATCAGTCATCTGCGGATAAGAAAGACAATCCGATCAGATGGACTCTCATGAGATATATGTATCTAACGTATGCGGAATGACAGTATTCTTGATGATTGTAAGCAAAACCATAGTTAGGCGGACAGTGATTACGTATCAAATCCAAACACTGTGCTATGGCACATAGTTTGCAATTGACCTAGTTAATGAGCGGACACCACAAGGGTTCGATAGTATGTGACATACTAGGATATATTCTGCCAGACTGTTCTTGCCCAAACAGGACATTAGAGATACCTTGAACTCCGAAAAATAGGTGTTGCAACCTTGAGTCTGTTCATATAATCAAATGAACAGCGCAGAAGAGAAAAAGTCCTAGGGTTGTACAATTTAAAGAGAGAATGTATCACACAGACATACCAACTTCATCAAACCCATCGGAGTGTGCTGGTACACAAGGTGGGCTGGACGCATGCACATGTATACATTAGACTTAGATGGACATGGATTACAGTCTCAGAGTAGATGACTGTTAACAACATTGACAAACAAACATATGACCTTGGTCGGGTAGAAAATTCAAAAGCATATTTACTTCCGGTATGAAGCAATGACAGTAGTAACTTTTCGGAATATCACGTTGTTTCTGAAGTTGTATGAGAACAATTTATGCACGATAACTGCAGATGCACTGTTATCAACTTCCGATATATGGTAGTTGTTGAGAATCACGGCCTCCCTGAACGAAAGCAAAAACCAGTCTACGTGGCACAAAGCAAATCTCGATTTATTGAGTTTCTATTGGTTATTTTACAGACAAGACGTATCAGTAAAATGAAGAAATACAATTGGTGCTGTCGCTTCAGCTTTCCCATTGGTCGACTCCACTTCACTAGTAGCTCGTTTGTTTTAACACGTGACGCACTTAAACAACTTGTTTCAATCCGAAATTCGTTATAACAAAATCCGATGCTGGAGCAGCGTGCTGTCCTGATTGGTTCCCACGCTGACATACCAGTCTGCTCGCCTTGTCGACACTGATTGGCCGTTGTCTTCCGCGAATCCCTGGTTGACTTCGTGTCGACGCGTTTGTCCAATCCAAACCCTTTACAGTAGTCAATGGTGATAACGCTCTCACAAAGAGAGAAGCAAAAAAATGGAAGTTCGATGTGGAAATGACCGTTGAAAATTAGGTGTTTAGAGTAGTTGACTGGGATGGTCAGGTGGACGGAAGCCTGACAGGGGATAATTCAGTAGCATAACAAAGACTGGCTTCCAGCTTAATGAGAAACCCACATACTGTTTCAAGAAAAACCTATCGAACCAAACATACATGACCACTTGAATAAGAAAGCAAACGCAACAAATATTAATCGGCTTTATCAAATATCCCGATAGACATAGCAGAATGTAATAATACTTCACAAACTTGATGTTTCTACCAAAAACAAACGATATGTAGGTGACAGAATTGATGGAAAGCCATCTCTAGTTATTTTCGCTTGAAGTAGATATATTCCATAATCGTATTACGGTGAGGAAGGTAGAAAAAATTGCATACCACGTCCTTTGGTGACATGCAGCATCACATCGACAACAAAGATGTCGGAAGAGAAAAGGCTTTTACAAATTTTTCCGTTTCAGATATCTGTTTTACCAATGAAGCAGTTGGAATTATGGACATGATCTAATGCGTTAATTCATTCACCAATATCACAGTTCTATTTGACAGGCCTAAATTGAAGTCAATGTACACTCTGAGAATGAGACGCGCTCGAGGGTCTTTTTTAGATGTGATCTTGATGAACGCAGGCTTATCGGCAAAACGTACCGAGAGAATAATTCAATGTTTAGTAAACAAGAACCAGTAGAAAATGAGATCAGCCAAAAACAAGCTAAATTAACAATATTGAGCTTAATTAGCATTGTTAGAAACATTTTCTTAATAATAATAATAATAATAGACGCACAAACAATAAAAAGACAAAATCTTCACTGGTTTAGCCTTTAACATTTATCATCAAACTGTTAACTGGTAAGTAATGTGCCAAATTTGTTGGTTATGAACTGATCCATTGATGAAAAATCCGGATTTTTGTTATGATGAGACTATCTTGAACAACCACCATCGGCGTCCATTGATACTGTTAACTAGTTAACTTTTAATCAAAAGCAAGACGACGCAAAATATTTTCCTTGCTTAGATACATGAAAAGATGTAACAAACTATTCATTTCCAAACCAATTCAGAAAACATTGGTCCCTCACCAGCATGTGTCAGAATAGCAAAGATGAGAAAATTCTAGGATTGATTAAGTAAAGAAAATTTAACAACAAATCAGACGGATTATGCAGTAGAGGCCTGCTCAGAAATTCAGGTTCACAAACAGAACAACTTGAAGACACGCAATCCAATAAAGTTACGAGGATAGCAGACGTTAAGGCGGGTAGGTTGATAAGTCCGGTTAACCTAGAAGCCAGATTGATATGTATCATAAAACTGGGTTAAACGTTACATATTTTTCCATGATCTCGAACGCAATCGCGTGCCTGACAGTAGCACGGTTAGAGCTGCTGTACGTCCTGAAAATATCTCAACCCATATACAACCATGAATACTCACGGCACCATTAATTCCATACTGCATCGGCTGTCCCTCAATAGTAAACCGGGTCGCCCTATCTGCTGCATACAGTAGGGCGGATGGGCGAAAACATTCCACTACTAACCCCTCTTCCATTGTCCTATCAAATTTGGTTCTTAGGCTCCTCCCGACTATCATTTCCGGTAATTACTCTGCAGGTCCCACGATGGATGTATCTAACCATAGTAACACTGTGCCGGTAAATATCATCTCTTACGATTCAACTTCAGGAAATGTTAGGTGAGATGACGGTTAATGGGGTTCACTGTTGTGAATGTTATCGTTGTTTGGTTGAGTTATCTGTGAATTAAGTGAACTTAATGATGCGTAGTCACGAAGGTCGAAACTAGGCTGCCTTACTGAAGATGTCTCACGTTCACTTACGGTTCGGTTGTTTGTTTGTAAGGTGTATGCACCTTGATACTAAACGTTAGAGAACAGGCATAAATGTTTTAATAATTAGGTTCCATCCCTTCCTTTCTTGTCTTACGGCTGGTGATCAGTATTTTTTTAAATCGTAACATGGAAGCAAAACATTAGCGTTAACCGTTGATGATATTTTAAGGATGGTGATATCAAAAAGGATCAAAACGGATAAAATTAAGCTGAATAAAGAACTAGAAATGCCGTGGGTATTAACACAACATTAACTGTGGTATGGTGCCAACCGGGGTAGCGATCATAACCTGCGATTTAAACGGGTCTCCAACTGGGTAGGCAACACCGAACCATAGCAATTAACGAAACAGTTGGAGTCTTCACATTTTGTGATCAGGCCTTCGCTTTATCCCCCCCCACAGTTTTACCCAACTGTTGGTGACCTAAGTATATGGCGCTCAGTATGGGAAACGCCCAGCTGGCATGTCAAATATATTGGTCAACCATCGGAGACTGTGCAGCTAGAACATCTTGACAGCTGATCGTGTTCCAAGAGCGTTCCGAAGCATAAACAGCCGAAAAGTGTCAGAAGTTACCGTGGTCCTGACAACTAAATCATTTAATCGCTAGCCATTTCCCGTTGTACTTTGTCTCCTAATTTTACCACCTTTGCTGTACGTACAGGCGGAGGTATTTCCTAAATCCAAGACAACTGACAAACATTGTACTCGTCATCACGTGGCTCAGCCAGTTGCTCTGGCGAGTACGCTCGAGTTTGGAGCTTGATATGCGCTGTACGTGTGAGTTGTGAATCTACGATTCTAGTGTCGACACTTACTTTACGTCATCTTTAGCTACCTGTCGGTTTCAAAGCCTCTTCCTCAAGGTTTCTGGTGACGTTGAAGCTGGATCTCGTGGTCAAACTAGGGTAGCACTGAGTTCCGAAGCAAATGAACGCACGGTTGTTCCGATACCAGTGGATAGTGCATTGGTAGACTTAGTACTTAATCTGTTGATAGAAGCCGAAAAATCGCTGACATCGGTGAACACATCAACGGATAGTTGCTCAGATAGCATACACAGCGCGTCATACGAGACACTCATTAAAAAAACCTTTAGGAATAATCACAATAGCATAGAATGTGGGTGCTCCGCCCGATTGTTCGCTTCCAGAGAGGAAGCAGCTAGAAGGTGTTTGATTTCCTAATGAGAGCGTTGACAATGACAGGAGACTGTTTCAAACGAGTGCGTCTTACGGTCAATATATCCCCAGTATCGTATTTCAACACAAGAAAATGTCTTATCATATGGAGAACGTCCTGTACACTCTAGTCGTGGGCATGAATCCGCCATTTACCAGTAAGTTACAGGCACAATGTTACTATCCACGGATAAGGCCAAAGGGTACGCCGATGTTCTCTTAAACAAAAGTGACGTTTCAGCTTCCTACGGATATCTCTCCTAGACTTGTTATATGAACTGTCAGGAGGAATGTTCCGGCTGGCTTTCAACAACTCGTGCGATTTCTCTGAGGTCCAATGCTTGTTCAACCTACATACCCCCGTGCCGCATGCTAGAGTACCTAACTCACGAATGGCCTGTGAGATCTCGGTCCAGTAGCTACTAGGATTTTCGGAATGAGAACTAGTACGACCGATTGCTAGGCTGGTTTGGTACTTATGCTGTACCGACGGCACAACTAGTTCTTCAACGGCCAGTCACTGCTGTCGGTGGGGTCGTTGCCCAGCAAAAGTAAGAACAAAACGATAACATACCAACGAATGTTCCGAATCCAAGTATGTGCTCCAATAAGGACGACAGTCTTGAATCGAACCACGTCACCTATAACTAACAGATGTGGTCCATCTGAGACCAGGCCTGATTCCGAGAAGGTGGGCATCAAGTATAGCAATCACGTGCACGATGCCTAAAATTAGTGTTGGCTAAAAATAGCCTATGTTCAGCGCATAGCTGCAACCCTCGCCCGCAATTACCCGAGCGATGTGATGCTATCCCAAACCTGCAAACCGAAATGAGATTTGACCTCAACAAGGCAACCGATTAAGGCGTTCATATCTCCGGCCAAAATGACTATAGCAGAACTATGTATGGACCGGAGGAGAGCGGCCAGACCCGAATAAAAGGCGTCATTACAATCAGTTGGAGCATAAGCATACTCAATTGGAAGGTTCGTAAAGGTTTGGCGTCTAGAGCTGGCCTTGACAAAACCCACCAAGCACAAGGCGCAAAGTCTATTGTTAACAGGAATCCAATTTACTAGTGCGGCTGCCGTGCTAAGGACTATACCTACTCCAGCTTGACGAGTAGCTAAAGCCGTGGAGTCACCCGTAGTGTATAACCAGTGCGGGTGCTGTTAGTTCCATACGTTGACTACTGTCCTGGATTCTAGTCTCTGAAACAGATCGGACATCGACGTTTAATGAGTCTAACGTTCGTGAGAAAGCGGCCTGTTGACCTACCAGTTTCAGCGTGCGAACGTTGAAAGCACCAACATCAATTCGCCTTCTAGGCCTGAGCAAAGGATGCGGGAGGCCTGAAGCTAAATAGCACGAGACGGAACTTACCGGCCCAGTGTTACCACGGTTAGCTACATCTGTTGTGAGACCTGTGGAGTAACAATCAGAAATGGAGGTCGGGATGGGCCAGAGAGCGAAATTTGATAGGACAATGGAAGAGGGGTCAGCGGTGGAATGCTTTCGCCTATCTGTCCTGCTGAATGCAGCAGATAGGGCGACCCAGTTTACATTACGAGACGGCCGATGCAGTATGGAACTAACGGTGCGGTGAGTATTCATGGCTATGTGGGCTGAGATACTACCAGGACGTTCAGACATAAACAGGAGAACGGATAGGGTTCTCAACCAAAGTTTCTGGCACCAAAGCCTGTACCACGAGGCAGAGAGTGGGTGGTAGTGTACTAGAAATGGTACGTTTTACGGGGGGAAAATGCCAACCCTCTTCCAACCCCCAACCTGGAGGATCAGGGGACTAGTTTGTCAGACCTCTACCTAGTGGCTTGCCTGACATGAGTGACTCTGTCGGTGTGATGTCCACACCGTCCAGTTTAGCCTAATAAGTCATCGAGATGCTTAAGCCGTCACACCGCGTCAAGGTACATGTACGCAACCGTATGTGTGCGTCTCTAATCAGGTTCTTCATTATAGCTATCCCTCTCAGTTCTGAACCCTATCAATCGGTGTATGGCTCATCCCATCTGCATACGGAGGACACAATACGGTCAGCGAAAACTGTCTTTTATTATCTCGGTTATCAGGTGTGAACGTGAGCACTTCCCAGCACGCGCCGACGGACTGTCGCGTTGCATACAGTTTGGTGTAGGACAACTTTTGGAGACACCGGTGGTTGAACACCGAGTCTGGATGCATCTTTCGCGCGACCGAGTTAAGGCCCTGATCCATGAGGCGAAACTGAGCGCACACGCACATTGCAAAACTTGCTTTAATTTACAAATGAACGTCTTTGTGACGCCAAGTGACGAGGGTTGGCGAACGTACTATGTGCTCTCACTATCCTCGTGGACACCTCGTTAGCAATCTTAGAAACCGACGAGACGACACTACACAAGTAGAATCATTGTGTCTGCAGCAGGAAAAACAGTCGGTATCAACCCAATATTGTAACACTACGTTTTGAAGGTAAGGAGTACATGTCATACAGACCGGTTACATCGGTTAATCAGTTCCACATGGTCCGCATGTCCTCTGTAGAACTAAGTAAAACAATGTCGTTGTATACTTAACATCAGTAAGTAAATTATATCGCAGAAACTCCACTTCGAGATCCTTGGAACCTCCGAGTGTCTCCTCTAGAATATTGTCTATCACGTGGTTAAAAAGGACGACAGACATCGGACATGTCTTCCAAATGCTACTTGAAAGAGAGAAGACCCGAGATAGCTGTCTCTAAATATGCACCCTGCATTAAGAGTAAGCATACAACTTCAATAAATTGATATAATTAGCTGGGACTCCCTTGTGATGAGGATACTTCCGGAGGGCAACGGAGTCCAAAACAGTCCTTACATCCAAGAATACCTCGACCGTTGACTGAGAAAAGGAGCGTCGATACTCCGGTGCCTGTCGTCAGATGAAGACATAATCCATACACATGTACCAAGCGAAAAACTTATTAGTACCCCTCTTACCTAGTTAGTTCTGTGTTCATAAAACGTTGCATCATGATACTAGTGAACATTTTGGGTGCGACAGAGACAAGACTAATACCTCAGTCATATGATGTCTTGGCACCCATTCTGGAAATGGGACTGGTTGTTTGGTAAGCACTAATCGTGAGGCACTTCATCAATTCCCATAAGGGAGGTGTGGCCAGTTCAAAAAGTTTCTCGTCATCATTTTTGAAGGCAACAAGGGTAAGAAGCTTTGAACCAACGACCGGTCGTCTGGAACGCCATAACTAATTACACAATCTCCACTCTTGACAGATGATTAAGTTAACTTAGACCAGTTCCTCGATCCATTTGCTAAGTCGCCGCGATAAACTGTAAATTCGTAAGCTACGTTTACCACACACAGTTCGATTAACACCTCGTCGACAACCAGTGTTACCGCGAATCAAGCAAAACAGCATTCCACCGTTCGCTGATCAAAATGCTTTCCCCATCTCTTTAACTCGTTCGGTCAAGTCCTTAGGCAGATTATTCGTAAGTTTGCGCTTCAGTTCATGACAGTCTTTGCAATACTTGCAGTCAGGAGATCAGTCGGTGTTTGCTAATAAGTTTAGCTGAATCAGCAGAACTTCTACTGTACCTATGTTGATCCTCTGGGATACACTTTTTTACAAGAGGTTCGCACATCTGTTGAGGTTCTTACCCAGTGCTCGTTTGGATCACTTCAATGGTGTGACACGAACAGCTTAATGGCCAATGATGTGTGACAAGCGTTTCGTATACCTTTGCCACCTAATTCCTGACAGACCACCTTATGGTTGGAAGCAGATGATCATCAAGCATATGACAAAAAGCGAGTGCAAACGTCAGCGAGTATGAGTCAAAATGATTACTCCAAAATGATAGGCAGTGTTTAATGGAAAGGCTTCACTGATAACTGACGGTGATGTGATCAATTTGTGTCCACGGGTATGTTGCACAGGGGGCTTTCTTTGTGGTGCATTGTCGTTGTTTGTGCTGGATTACGCGACTCCACACATAGCCAGTGATATGTACATAATTATAATAGGTGATCGTCACTGTCAGTGTGTCGCGCCTGAACACTAAACACATCACATATCCGCTTATCCGAAGTTAAACGACCAAGTCGAACGCTAACATCACCAACAAGCACAATGAGGTCCGAGTGACTGATTATTCTCAGTAGATGAAAGGGGGACATCGCAAAAGATACTTTAGACATTGTACATACACCACTAACAAATAACGCCTTTCTGTGTTGATCGGCTTAACCCGAAGCGCAAGGTCTGACGGGTACACGGGTGACCATTCGTTGAGACCAAGTCAGGAAAGTTGCGCTCTGCCTTTGGGCTCAATTGAGAAGTGTACAAGTTGATACTCGATAACCGGGATAATAAAGACAGTCTTCGCTGACTTTGTGTACCAACGAAACGCCTGTCGCACTGTGGCAGCTGACGGTTGGCAAGACGGCCGAAGGCTGATCTGATCACAGGCTGTGGGAATCATTTCGCTGGACAAGGATAGTATGTGCCGTCTGCTCGTTTGTGGAGATCGTGATCATCCACATCGCTTCTTGGAATCATTTTCTTTGCACGGTACTGTCGCAGTTAATGGCAAGCTTCTAAAGGTTGTTGGCTATTCTATCCATCCTTGAAGTACTAATAGCCTCTTCTTCTACCTTTCATTCACTCTTCCCTACTTGTTGGTATTTATTTATTGCCCTGGTATTTCGTGAACCACGGTTAAGACCAACGGCAACCCGAGCCATAGCATCTATGGGTAGGGCTCAAGGCTGAGAAGGATGGCGATGATGTATAAGAATACCTCTGGTGGTTCAACAAACATTGAATAATGCACATGGTTGAAAAGAGAACAAAACGGTCAAGGTGAATTTGTACTGCAACAGAGAGGTTGAGATTTCGAACGACGGCTGATGGTCAATCTTAAAGATTTTATTAACCTCCTTGCGAATGAAGTGTGTGGGCAACCCAAGTAGGGAAGCCTTGACGTCGCAGATACTAGTGTTCGTCGGTGTCGAAGTGCGACTAAATGCGCGGTAAACAGGTGCAGCACATCACTGCCACAGTAAGACTAATAGTATCAGTTTCAGATAAAAAAGCAAGGCGCATAGTCCAGATTTTTGCCAATTTTGCCCCACAGATACATGTCTGTGAGTCAGGGGTGATAACTCAACATGGCTCCCAATGAATACACGTGCGGTCTTGGTCACAAAACTTTCATTGGCTGACTAGAAGTCTGAACATCACCCCGTGCGAATTTGATTAATACAAGCAGAATATTCCGTGCTTGCCTGTATGACGTTAAGACAGTGGCCGATTCTAATTTCAGCAAACAGTAGTGGCTGGTTATTACGATACGAGCATAGATGAAGTCATCGAGAAATTTCTAGTCACCCTAGCGTCTCAAAATAATGTCCGATTGCTACGTTAACGCCTTGTTAAGAACGTGAAGTTATCTGGTTAGGAGATTTCCATCAAAATATATAAATTTTAACGGTACCGGCAACATTTACCATCAAACGTAGAACATTCAAAAATGTGACACTTGGTTACTCGTGGGGTG
>JTDE01003219.1:37321-52049 GCA_014338405.1 Paragonimus skrjabini miyazakii | reverse complement strand
TATGATGTTCAGAACGCCAAGTATCTATCGCGGTGCAGAAAAATATTCCAATCAATGTGACAACCAACGAAATCATGGATTATGAACACCATGCACCCCGAACGCTTCATTAACAAGTTTTTCATCACTTTCCGCATGTGCTCGTTCTCCAAGTTGTTCATGGTAAAATTGGTTCGGAAGGAGCAGTTACTAATGTGAACATATACTGCATACTCAGACGGCGATCACAATTTAAGTCAATCGGGTAGAGCAGGTACTAGTGTGAATGCATAATGCATGCTGGAACGTTGTTGATAGCCTGAGTCAATCGGGTGGATCAGCTACTAGTTTGAACATATACTGCATGCTCAAACGGCGATCATAACTTAATTCAATCGGGCGGAGCAGCTACTTGTGTGAACGCATACTGAATACTCAGACGTTATGCAAAGCTTAAGTAAATCAGGCTGAAGTATCTACTAGTGTGAATGCATACTCAGACTTTCTTCATAGCTTGAGTGAATGAGGTTGAAGCATCTACTTGTGTGAACCTACAGTGCACACCCAGACGTTCTTCATAGCTTAGGTGAATCAGATTGGGATTGCCCCTAGTGTGAACGCATACTGCATGCTGAGACGTTGTTGATAGCCTAAGTCAATCGGATGGAGCTGCTACTAATGTGAACGCATTCTACGTACTCAGACCTTTATGGGCCAGGTCGGCGAGACCAAGCTAGCGATTTCATTCTCTGAATAGAACAGAATCAGCAATGTTTGATGATGTATCCAAGTATATTGTGCTATATACTCTTATGTGTTATATAAGGCGGGGAACAGTTTGACGAGTTGGTTCGCGAGATTGCCCTTTTCGGGTATGACTATGAAGTGGAACTTGGCGAACAGCCTGGTTCCTACATTGACGATAGACTGAAGGTGTAATATAGATACTGCAGCCGGCAATATTGTGGAACGCCCTCTGAAGTACTGAGGCAACACTGAAGCAATGCGAAAGGCCAGCGAGTGCGTCTTTTTGGGAAATTTGGGTGATCATGTTTCAACAACTTTTACAACTTTTTCATCCGCCCCCCATCTCAAGCAAGGGACCCTGGTTTGAAGTCTTGATTCGCAAGAGGACGGGCTTATTTCAGAAACTGTTCAAAAACATGAGCAAAGTCAGTTCATGGTCTGAGTGTGGAGCCGTAATCCGGGCGACGTCGTGTAACGCATCCCTTCTCCGTTGAATACGAAAGAGAGAGGCCATGTAATATTGAAATTCTCGATTCTAAACATTTAAAAACAGCCACGAAGATTTCTACACATTTTTGTGGATACTTGCTCACTTAAGGGCCGTCACTTGAAGCTGAATAGCCAGTGCGATTGCTTTGAGCTTGGGTAAAAAACTTGTTTTTGAAGGTCTTCAAAGCCTGTAACTCCCTGAGCATGTCTTAAATGCTGCGACGGTGGCTGTGCTCCTAATTCACTCGGATCGCAACTCAAGCAATTGAGTCGAGTCATACTGTGCTTCTTTGCGGATAATCGCGTGCGCATGTTTGTCTGTTCAATAGCTCATAATTGTAGCTATCAGAATAAATAACGTCTTTGATAATAACATTCAGTAGCGCCTTTTTTGACTTTGGTGTTTTCCTACTGTTGTTTCAGTCAAGCTATTAATTTGTAATACCCCTCCCGGGGCTAAATCCACAACTCGCTCCGTGCCCGACTGGCCTGACGTGCCTTCTCTACACTCTATTTTTGGGGGTCAATATCAATACACGGGATCAACGCGATGTCTTGGTTTTCATCGTCGTTCTGTTTTCGATAGTGAAAACTAACTGGGTATTAGTCTGTTAGCCTGCTTTCACAAATACTTAGCTTTATTGGTGGTATTTTTGGCACTTATCCTTTCACCGGCACCACAACTTGGTGAGCCCTGGTAATGGGCATTCCTATTCTGAACGTTTCATCTCTGGTTCACCGCCAGAAATTGGTGACCACGTTCCCTGCGATTTATTTCGGCACATTCCTACGTGCACTCCCAGTACAGATTGTTGAGTCCGTTCCATTTTGGGTCGTCCCATTAGTTTGGTGCCCCACAATTCAAACGTCTCCGTCATTTATTTAGGATGTGGTTACCGATTGTATTATGTGCATATTCTTGTCATCTACTACCGCCAATATTAGGTGTATTCACGTTCATATTTTACACATTTTTGTCTTCCTATACGTTTTGAATATAGTTATATGCAGCAGCAGTTTATACACGGAGTTACTGATGATATTGTGACCTTTGACCCACACTGGCCACAATGTTATTCCATCGGTTCAAACATCCTTGCTCACCTGGTTGTACCAGTCGCTAGCTAAACGCCTAGTAATGGGAACGCTTTCAACCTCCACCCCTGGCCGAGCAACCTGAAACGACTGTAAAGAAGTTCGGCGCCATCTGATACACTTATTTCTTCACGCTCAAGCACTTTAATATCTCTGATAGTCTTCATTTGCATCCATTGCACTCGCCGCCTGCTTCGTTGCACAGCTGTAAATTTCATCCTATTTGAGATGGTTACCTGCGTACGCCGTCACCAATATTCAGCCAAACGGCTATTTAGCATCTCTGCGTTTCAGATCGCTACACAGTCCTCTCTCAGAAAGGCGGCAGTAGACATTCTTTGCTCTTTTAACGGGTGTTATCCACGTACGGGCCATTTCCCTGTGGATTTGCTCACGACACTTCCAAAACCATAATTTCTTACACAAAATACCTGACACCATACGGCTTCTCCCTTTACGCCACAGCACCGGTCTAAGGTCAAACTACCTAATGTGTGAACTGCCGGACTCATCGTGTGGATCAGAGAACGTGGTGGATTAGCTAAGGAAGTTGCGTGCCTCCCAGGTCGCTGAGTATTTGCGTATGTACCTACCGATGATGATTGCGTTCGCGTGAGTGTTGACTGTAAGGTGGCGAGCCTCACATGAGAAAGAAGTGGTCATAAACCATACAGGTGATGATGAGTGCTGAAACCCAATGTATGATTGTATATAGGGCGCAGAGCTGAGAGCAAATGACAATTCCCCGGGTCAATTTTCTGGTTAGTTTACTTCACAACAATGTGGCCGAAGTGCGCCAACTGGGTGCTGACCGCATCATTATTCTTTTTTCTGAGCTGCAGGGTCTATACAACGCGACAACCTTGGAAGTTGCGGTGTGCATAATACACGAGTGCAATCAAGATAAAACGTTTGTCATAGGCTAGATGGTAAGAGCTTGATGGGATTTCTGTTGGACACTCTTCTGACGAGTTCCTCGGAGGCTCGGTGAGCATGTTTTAACGTTCCAAAATGTCTGAAATGTAGGCAAGCATACGGGCAGCAAGCAGCCTGAAGCTAACATGTTACTCATCCGGAAAGGACGTTGGACTGATTCAATATTTTTTGAACACTGTTTGCAAACGTTTCTGAGCATGCGATTTTTTATATCATATCAGCGTAGGTCAAGTTCCAGTGATAATATCGTGAAACTGTTGTAAATGAACGTAAAAACCTAGGAACTGGGTTATGCAAATACTTTATCGGGTGAACACGACAGGTGAAAATCGACAAATGGAGCAATCGTAATGCCTGGGCCTGTGATCTGTGCTAACTCCCCCTTTAGTTACAAAGCTATCTTGGTAATGTTCTGTTTTAGCGCTTATACTGCACTTGTTTCCATACTTCACTCTTGTTGCGTTCGACTCTGTGCTTTCTCACAACGGGATACATATCTCCCGAATGCTGTTGCACTCATTATCAAAATGCAAGTATACTGTTCCAATTTTTCCATTAACGCAAATCATCTATAATTAATGTACTGTACGTACTGGGCCTAGAATTCTGATTTCAAAATTTTCTAAAATATTTAAAAATCCAGGATTCACGCCAAAGGGACCATTTTGACTTTTGAACGACCTTCAAGCCGAAGCCGTCATGTCTCTTACCTGTGTCACCGCCGACTGCTTTGTTTGTCACATTCATCGGTTCACTTTTACGCAGTTGTCCACTGAACTTTCAAACGCCCTTCCTGGCCATATTTTTCCCGACCGTCCAGTTGAACGCTAACTCTCCTTAAAATATAAAATCAGCGTTGCAACTATGCTGGTAAAATCCTGATACCTCTGCTTTCGGCCGCTAGGATTTGGCTCACCTGATTTCAGTTGCGCGTACAGTAGATGCTTCAAAATCCGATCGTCGCCTACTCTATGGACGTGGCCCAGCCAATGAAGCCGACTGGTCAGTTGTACGGCTTTCATCCAGTACATGTCCGCCAGCCAAGGTACCTCAGCTCTTGGAACCATATCCGGCTACAGAATACCAATTGAAAAAGTTGAACGCTTCAGGTAGCACACGTTCTGGTGGTACAGCATTCTGATTTCACTGCCGTACAGCAGCATGGACAGCACTGTTGAGAGGTAGATATGCTGTTTTGTTGACCATCTCCAGGCTATAGTTCTCTCAAACATATTTTGCAGAACATCAAACAGCCGCACTAGCTTTCACCACACGAGCCCACAACTCGCAGACCGCAGACAAATTTGACGACAGGTTGCTATTCAAATGGAAGCAGATTATGCATCCATCAAAAACGTCTCCACTGATGCGAATTTTTGGCAAAAGTGCAATACCAGTGTGCCCGCTCGTCGAAGACACAGATCAGCAGGCGCAACTTCACCAACGCTTTTGACACGCTTTAACCGGCAAACACACGGCTGCCCGCGCAGACCAATGAATATGTTCATGGATACTTCAAACAACAAAAGTTCCTAGGCTGCACCTCGGAACGCAAACGCTACGGTACCACAAGTTACTAAGCACGGGAGCGTAACACATGCTGCCATCCCATAACGTTTCACAGCATCAATGCGACCGCGACTCCTCAAGATTCCGTATACATTCAGACGAGGAACACCTGGCCTCCTGTTATTAGCGCCTCTATAATCTCGGACAACATTTTGTACCGAACGTGAGTCCCTCACGTTTTTTATTGCCTGTGGTTCCTATGATTGTCCATTAGTTTGATCATATATAACAGTACTACTCCGTGTGACCCTCATTTTTAACAAGCAGCAGTTGCCGAGCGTTAGTTAGGGCTCCTCGGTCATTACTTTGTCTGTTGAGTCTCGACATAAGCAGTTTTATTTGTCTGACATCAAACTACTTAATGCTAACCAAAGTGCAGTCCTTATGTCAGGTTTATTCCTCCTGTGTTTAAGTAATTGAACTTTGAACATTTTGTGTGATCTCGTTTCTGATGAACATTCCTCTGATAGCGTTCAGTTATAATCAACCAGAAAACACCCTTTTTGACTTTGTCTGGGTTCACCCTCCATTTTTTAGAAAAATCATTCTGCCGTTTGTTTTAAGCTGGATTGCGACCTCAGATTGGAAGTCTTGCGTAATCATACATAACGTTAACTCACGTCGTCATTGACTTACCCGTCAGGTACCTATGACAGGGTAAATACGTTATTATAAGTCGGATTCCAACCAAGTTTGGTATGCAACGGCAACGCTGTCCAAGTCGACACCAGAGTGAGAGCAGAGGAAACTCGGATAAGTAATAAGCGACGAACACCTGGGCGACCAAAATCATTTCAACAGCCGAAGTGCCGTTAATCACTTTGAAGAGTGATCCTTTGAAAAACCATTAGTTTGTCAGCTATCTTCACTATCTCCCAACTTCCGTTTGCAACCTGTTGGTCTCATACCATAGCCCTTCCACGGGTTACCTGACCTTGCCGATGAGATCAGTGATGTTCCTAGCTCTCCCCGAATGAGTTCGGTCGTTCCATCATCAAGGGATTCCCCAACACATCCTCTGTTTTAAAATGGAACATGTGAATAGCAGTCTAATAAAGCTTCGACGAAGACAACGAACGCAAGACCGTAGCCACATTCGATATTGACCTAGACGTTATCAAGTACGCTCTTCACACCGTTACCGTAGTTCACGTTAATATCATAGTTGAGAACCAAGACCAATAAGTATATGCAACCCTGCCGATTTTCATCACCAACTTTGCCTTCAGAAAGGTGCTACGCTTTGTAGTAATCCCGATGAATTGCATTCGGCCCTCCATTATCTTTTTTTCTCTCTTTACTGGAGACCACACAACCGGTGAGATACTTTTGATGGACCCCGTGACTGATGTCTGTGTAGTGACAACCACATCAAAAAGGAAGACGCAATCGAACGAAGTCTTGTTCCCAATCACCACCAATAATGCTTGTGAATAATAATCTTGGGTGTTACCTGTTGGTTCTCGGTGTAATTTCTAGGGATATTCACAATAGCTTAAATTCAGGAGACTGCCGTTGGTGCCTTTCGCATTTTAACCTTTCACAGAATCCAAAAAACCACTGCTGGCTGGATGCCGTTACTAGCCAGGTAATCAATATTTTCCGCGCTTCTGCTTTACTGACCAGATCAGATCATCTGAAAAAAGTCGAAATAATGAATAGAATCAACTTTGACGACAGGTTCTAAGTCTTCTGCATTCAAAGTAATGTGACAGCACCCAAATAGCTGCTCAGTGAGTGGGAATGCACGACCAATGCACATGGTGTCTGGGAAAGAAGACGACTGGCAACCGTGCGGTGAATGCCAGTCGATGCCATTTGGTAGCGTCCCTCCGCTATCCGTTACCTGGCAAGCATGGTTCAGTCCTACACACATCAAAGATACCACCGCCGTAATTACGAGTCGTATACTTTTAGAACTTGCATATCCGTATTTGGGGCCCCACCAACTACCGCGACAGATCGTGAAGAACCGTTTAAATCGTAACTTTTTTCATGTTCTCGAAAAACCCCACCACTACAGAGTATTACAGGACAGTTGCCCAACATTACTTTGTCGTTTGACTTGTTGGATGATTTCATCATTTACAGCCGCCGTGGTGGTATACGACTACCTAAAACATTGTTGAGAAATCCGGTCCGCTATTATCCTGGAAACTAGATTAGCGGCTGAACGGAACATTGATTAATCTGTTGCAAAAGTTGTTTTGTGCTGCGCTAAGTTTATTTAGTCAGTTCATTCCGCCTTCCGCAACAGTTTATTGGACGATACTCCAAACTGCGTTAAACGTCTCAAGAAGCACGTGTTTGCCTTGCAATCCCCAAGTGCGCGGCACCACATTCAACGCTCATTTTTTCACTTGGAGATGGTGTCGTGGGCACAATTGATTGTTCAAAACCGCGTCGTTACACCCATTTCTGCAACCCCCGGAAGAGGTTCTTTTCTGCCAACACAACTCGGTCTGAAATACTTCATCCACCAGGAAAGCGATTGCATAGGCGCTCATTACGTGGACCGTCCAAAATAGGCACATACAGAGAGGAAATCGTTCGAACATCATCAGGCGCACATACACGGAACAACACACTGACAAAAAATAATAATACATCGATATCTAGGGTGAAACGTCAAAAACCTACTGAAGTAATCCCGACACTAATGGGACGAGTAAGATTTAACGACCGTCTATTACACCGGTTAACGACATCTGAAACGAATTAGCCTGTCACAATGACAGGAGTCATAAGACGCCTGCGTTCAACCGTCACCCCAGGTGGCTTGCGCTGAACCGCTGGCGGTTCAACTCACACACCACGTATCCGGTGTAAACCCGAAGGAATAAGACCAGTAGGTGTGTGAATGAGGCCTTTGTGTCCAACCGGCCTGTGCTAGTTAGCCCATTGAATGGCTAGCACGAAAAGGAAACCCGTATCTCTTGGAAAATAGACACAGAGATATTGCAATGACAAGATCTGCACTAGAAAGAAAGATGTATGAAATGTAATACAAGAAGCATTTCAGCATACCAGTACATTTTATTGCATTCCAGAGAGGATAACTTTGAAAAACAAGACTCAAATTTGTTCTACGGAAAGATCACAGACGATTCCTCCTTCAATACACCGACAGAGCTCATGAAAAGAATAGGAAGAAGACTACAGACACCCAATTTTCTGTAAACAGGAGGGGATTAATTGTACAACGACCATGGTCTTGGTCGATTCAATAGTTAACAGAAGTAGAATGGATATGCTGATTTGACGTACCTGAGCAAGACGTATTCGTTGTCTGTTCGCCGACGGTGCACTATGGGTACGCTGGTGGCCAACTGGTCCCAAACGATTAGCGCGTTCGCGGCCGCACACATCGCAGCGTTATGTGGTCAGATCACGACGATTTATGACACCACTGGTTTCCTCGTGTACCGTGCGATTTCGTTCTCGGCCGCGCAATAACTGCTGATTGAACTTGCGGACGCTCGTACGGTTCAGCGTTACGTCTTCCCAACATTACAGCGTGAAGGAGTTACCTGCACAGCATCCTGCCATTTCCGTTTCTGACCACCAGGATTTCGCCTACTTGATCTCAGTTGTCCATACAGCAGTTGTTCCGGAATACGGTCATCGCTAATCCGTTAGGTCCATCACACACATGTTTGTTTTGCGTATTCAGACCGCGTGTTAAAGCATGTCCATTATGAGGAACCGGTGAGTGCAAAGTTATGTCTGTCGACAGATCAAAGCCGGCGTTTATTTAGGCATCTGATTTAGGAATTGATGCGCGACCAGCGACAGTCTTTCTTAAAATACTTCGCCTGACATTCGCACAGAGTTGGCTGCGGTCGCTACCTCACCAGTGACAACGACGCCAAAACTCAGAAACAGAATCGTTAGAGATTTGCGAAAGGCAGCGCAATTATAAAACCAGATTGACGTCCGCCTCATGAAGTTTTCTTGCTGCATCTTCTTGTCCGGCAAATTTTAGATAATTTGCACGCACTAACTCTTGTCAACAAAAGCATTTTTTCAACGAATTGTGCGTATCATGCCGGTGATTACAAGCAAATTGCAACGGTTTCTGCGACCACTGCTAAGGGATTTTTAGTCCGCTTAGTTGCGCTCCGCAAGCTCAATTTATTGACCCTGTAGATCGAATGGTTCAATTTCACCAGGTGCATAACAACCGCAGGCGTCCAGGCTTTCGTCGATACTCTAGTTGTTCAAACTAGATGATGTTCCCGTGAGCGCTAAAATAACTGCCGTGTTGTGCGATCTATGCAGCTTGTTCCGCAAGAACGAACAAAACGGACATAAACAAAAAGGGACGGCTTACATGGATGGCATATTTCAGCTGGGGGCGCAAACTGGTGTGGATAAAGATGGAACAAGTTAATGAGCCGCGGAATAAGTTTTGTCGATTGCTGACTTGTAGCCTGTTTACGCATTCAGCAAAGTTATTACCTGTAAATAGTGTGTCTTCATTTGAAGCGGCTTGTTCAGTCCGGTTTGGTGAGTCTACAGGGTGCATTTGAAGTGGATCGGAAATCGCTTACTAACAAACAGTTTAACAAAGAAGGCAAACATGTTGTCTGGGTAAAATCAAACAGAATACCCGGTGAGATTTCCGTTGTCTATCTACAAGTGTTGCTCGTTTTAAACTGCGAAATATTACTAAAGCATCTATTTTAGAAGAAACGTTAAGAAAGGCAGTCATAAGTCGGATCGAACTCTCTGAAAAGGCCGGACTGCGACAAGTTTTCCACCACCTAGAACTTGATGAAAAGCGCCCCACAGCCCTTCTAGCAGAGATACAACACCACCTCAGCAGTTTATACAAGGACGAATCTATTCACTGACATTTCTGGCTTGAATGATTGCCGGAGGCAGAGCCAGCGGTAACTTCATTTGCTTGCTCACAAACTGTCACTGAGGCAGCAAAAAGCACGAATCAAATGGTGCAGCGTTTTCAACCACTACTCAGCTGCATTTGTGCCACATCACATTCCACGCCCGATTATAGGTAAATGCTGTCTTAATACTTGTGATATTCCAAAACGTGGCCCAACAAGCACCGAAGCGCTGAGAGCACAACGTTCCGCATTGTGACATGGTTTTAACGAAATTCCTTAAGACCCCCAATCAGGTCGTCGACCTGGCAAATCGCCAGGGCAGAAAGTACCGCAGTCAAAAAAGACTTGTTATTGCCAATAATATTTTAGTAACCAAGCTATACCTTGCATTTACGCATCATCAGTGGGATACAAGCTCAGCAGCCGACCTTCGGCGGCAAATAATATCATGAGAGTTGATGCTCACTATCGTTTCATGTTCGTGCGGATGCAGAGGCCGGAAGCATGTTACTTGTACCCGGGCACAGGCTGGTATATTGCCGCCCACAAAATCGAGGTGTCAAATTGTTGCAGCCCGTGCTGCCGTTGAGTTTTCACTATTTCGTACTTCATTTTGTTAACATTTCGTCACTGCTGCATCAGACCACATTGTACATTCGTGTTTGACTTGAGTAAAAACAACACAACACGTTTTCGAACAAACTCTGCTACACGTGCTTGCTGGTTCTTTCTACGACGCTAATGGTTGTCATTCAGTTCAAAACATCCTATTTGTTGGATTAACATCCAGCTCTGTTACCTCGCATCCTCAGCTACGCTTGGAACAATCCGAACACTTTACAGCGTCATTGGACGTCTCACGAACATTGTCAATCCTTGGTGAATCCAGTCCCTGACTTCACCTGTTATTTTTGTATAAACGAACTGCTGCAACACAGCCCCAACGGCCGTGTCAGAAGCGTCGTTTACGGTTGACAGTGGTGTATTCAAATTAGGATGAGCAAGGGGAACTAAGTCGGTGATCACGTCTCTGAGTTCAACGAATGCATTAAGTACGGCCCCTGTGAAATGGAATCTGCGTTCACTCCAATGAAGACAGTCTGTTATTGGCTGCATTACATGGGCACAACGAAAAACGACGCGTTTGCAGCAGTTGCTCATACAATTAATACGACGAATCTGCTGAAAGAATGACTTTGATTTTGTCTGCTATTACGGCAGTTCCTCTCGCCGAGACCTTATGTTGTTGTTGTTTTTACTCAAGTTAAACAATGTGGTCTAATGCAGCAGTTACATAATGTTAGCAAAATGAAGTAGAAAGAAATGAAAACTTCACAAGAGCTTGCAACGGTTAATTGCCTATTTCTCCTTGCCACGGGAATAATGCACCAAATATGAAATCTTCGATCCTTCGTCAATCAATTCATCTGCCACGTTACCTGCAAAACTTTTGACAGAAGTGAAGTAATTCTTCGGGCAACCATCGAATTTGTCCACTTCAATTTTTGGACGACTCGCTCCAAAAATCAAATGTCTGATCGCTCGCCCTAACGATTCAACAGGGTCCAAACTAAAGCGGTTTGTTCTCTAGGCCCGTTGAACGGGATCTGATATTATCTTTTGGCTTTGTGGTTAATTTAATCCCGACTGCCGGGATAGATTCGACTTCCACAGTCCTCCGTCGTTTCTTATGAGACTCGAGCAGTTTGCTCCTCAACTCTAGCCCCTCTGCTTTCAATGTCAGCTCTTCTTCCAACAGTAAATCAGAAACTTCATTAAAAACTTGCAACAGAGCGTGATTGAGTCGAACGGGAAAACAGCAGACGATTTGGACACACTCCCCATCTTCTTCGGTGGAGTCGTCACCATCCCTATCGCTACTTCTGGGCCGGATCCCTGCTTATTCCTAGGAGCCCCAAACAAACGGCGATCACGCTCCACAACATTCGGTTCAAGTGGAATCCTATTATTGAGAAAGCTTTTAGAAACACTCAAAACGTTTGGCATAGAAAAATCGTTCGTAAACTTCAAGGAATTAAGGTTAATAGAAAGGGGAACGTCACCATAGACGAGTGTCCAACCGGTTCTCATCCGAAAGTAGAATGTTTCCATCGAACATCGCTGCAGCCTCGAATGACAGAGAAGTGCTTGATCGTTCGGTGGCAGATTGCCGGTGCAGAGAGGCGGGAGCAGCCTCGATAACGCCATAATTGCAAGGACCGGTGACAATTTCCACAATATCCGATATCATCATTCTTGTAGAATGCCGGATTTCAATGACGGGAGAGCGTTGCTACTTGTCATCGTTGAAAGGCAGGGCGTCCGGGCAAAATATTGAGGAAGTCGAGTACTAGTGAATCGTTCACTAACTATTCACGTTTGCAATTAGTTATGCGTAATCTGTCGACTCGAAAATGCCTTTCTGCATACCCGACGGCAGAGAAGATAATCCATCTTCTAAACGGTTAATGAGAAGGCGATAGTGAGAACTGGGTTTGATACGGTACTAACTGAATCAATGTAAATGGAAAATAAATATCTCACTTCGAATGTGAAAAGTCTTTAGAAATTGAATAAAGAATGTGCCCCTACAACAACTTTGACAACTAGGCATCGCTCAGTAATGGGGACGATAAAACGGAAGTGAGTTCATTCAAACAACTGGTCATCGGTTGGGTTGGCCCAAAATGACTGTTCACGCATCGAGAAATGGTAAGAATTATAAGCTACTCAAGAAAGAATATGGAAGAAGAACGTCTTATTTTGGCATTTAGAAATGCACAGGGCTCGGACTGAATAAGAGTAAGGGAAGCGGTCGCAATAGCTGGTTTGAGAATAAAAATGGTTAATACTGTTTGTAAAGTTGCTGATCCATGAACCGAGAAAATTCGTCCTCATCGTTTGCATTCCCTATTTTCCCCCACTGACCTGACACTACTACCTCACCCACCCCGTTTTGTCTTATTGAACTAATGTGTCATTAAATATCCGCGGCGCCAGTGGCCATTCTTGTCCTGGTCTGCTGGCGTGACTGTTTAACTTTTACCTTACTAGTCCTGTGGAGAAACTATTGATTTTGTTGGACGACATTATCGTCGCGAACGATTCAGGTTTGCTGTTTGTAATTACTGATGCATTTCTTTGATAGTACCGTAGAAATTGTTGGATCCAATCCTGTTCTCATTTTCAGGATCCGTTTTTGGGCTACGCGTAACTCAGCGATCAGACGTAAAGCGTTATACTGTTTATTTTTTAGGGAGAATAATGAAAAATAGGGCCACCCTTCAACAGTAATCAAACAAAGCACAGCAATCTCAAAATTTTGCAACAGACTTTAACAAAATCAACAGATATTACTACACGGGATCAACGCGCTGTCTTGGTTTACGTTGTCGTTCGGTTTTCGATAGTGAGAACAGTCTGGATATTATTCTGCTGGAGGGTTTCTCAAATGGGATAAGAGTCTTGAGTTGAGGAAGCAAACGGCTCCAATAATCTGCAATAGGTTGATCTGTAGCTGATCGGCAAATCTCACAGACCTAGGAAGAGCAAGCAAGCAGAAATTGTTCGCACGATATTGAGTCGTTCACTACCAATTTAATTCCACACGGAGTATTGTGTATGTTCACTATCTCGCCCCGTCACTTTTTACTGTCGAGCAGTAAGAATAATAATTTAACTTCATGGCGGTTAGTAAGGAGACACTCGCAAAAAGTTGCTTTAATAAGGTACAACTGACTTAGCTATACTATAAATTAGGTTTCCGTCCTGGGATATAACAACTTCCTAAAAATCGAACAAACTACGTTGCAGCACAGTGTGAAAACAAAAGGCGCAAATCATTAATAGAAGAAGATAAAACTGACTTGGGTTGAACCAAATGACTGTTCGCAGATCAAGTGATGATGAGAATTATCAGCTAGTCAAAGCATAGAGACGCCAATTAGGAATTTGGACGCCTACTACGCTCTAACAACTTGACAGTAATAGAAAGGGCATTTGAATAAAAACGGGAGTGAAGTGTGCAACTTGTTCCAGGGAAATATTTGGCACATATAACTACGACTAATAATCACGACATTACACAAACCGGGAACTGCAATCCCAACGGTAATACGGGAGAACTCAAATAATTGCCGGAAGTCTCGGCAATAACTTACAAGAAAATCAGCCTGCATGGAACACAGAATTTGCGATACAGACGTCGAAGGGTAGAAGGATAAAAGATGGTGAACTGTGAATGTCTAGTAGCTGAAGAATAATTGCACTTCGTTGGGGACCCATTCATTTGTTATTACTTTACCGAGATTGACATTTAACGTATGCTGATTAGATCTGTTTGAGTGATGCGCTCTTGCGGGTCGCTCTTACTGGATACGTGATCTAACGGGTCTGAACTTTCATGCGTGACAACCTCTCGCGAAAAGTTACTATATTAACGGGGAGCTAGCACGTGAAGGAAACTTTCCGTTCAACAATCCATTGCATTGCCTGTAGAGTTCCCTATTAGAGTAACCATGTAAGTGAACAGTAGGACATAAGCGCAGCGATGAGCTTAGTTGAGGTCAATGGACAACTACTGTTCAGTCGAAAATATGATGGTGTTCAAAGTCAAATATGTTCGGTCGTTCAAGCCTCATGGCGTTTGATAATCTCCGCAAACGCACTGTTTGTTCTGTGGTCCCTATCTAAACTTGTTTGAGGTGTCTGTTGTAGATAGTGCAGGAATGCTTGCGTGTTCATTTGCAAATAAGATTACACTAGGTCTCGAAGCAGATACTTAATAGTACGTGATGCGTACCAACTATTTTCCTATTACTGATGAGTAGTCGGGGATTTGGGTTATATCAAGTTGAACGTCACCCACAATTGATCGCAGCTGTCGCATTCCCATAGACTTTCCAGTCGACCCCTTTCGAAAAGAAGCACTAGACTCGAGTTCCGCTCTCATTAGAACAGCTCGTCAGAAGTGCATATCATCGCCTCTGCCGGGACTTGAACCACGGACACGCTGTTCATGAGGAAACCGTATTTACCACTGCGCCATTGACATCACGTTAGGC
>JTDE01003219.1:17083-32465 GCA_014338405.1 Paragonimus skrjabini miyazakii | reverse complement strand
GGGTATAGTCTTCAGCAGGACGGCTACAGCCGCATTAGTAGATTGGATCCCTGTTAACAGTAGACTGTGCCGTCCGCTTGGCGAGGTCTGTTAAGACCATCTCTAGACGCGAAACTTTCAAAAATCTTTTGATTGTTTGCTTATGCTTCAGCTGACTGTAGTGACACCAGCGTCAAGGGCGCCTTCTTTTTGGATCTGGTCGCTGTCCTTCAGTCAACACATGGTTCTAATATAATCGTTTTGGCCGGAGATGTGAATACTCAGGTCGGCCGCGTTGTTGAGGCCGAATCTGGTTCAGGTGGCAGGTTTGGGATAGCGTCACGCCGATCTGCTAATACCGGACGATTGTTGCAACTGTGCGCTGACCATGAGCTGTTTTTAGCCGGCGCTGGTTTCAGGCATCATGCATGTCATTGCTTTGTTTGGCGCCCGCCTTCTCCGAATCAGGCCTGATCTCAGATAGACCACATAGTTGTTAGTTATAGGTGGCGGGGTTCCATTGAAGACTGTCATTCTTATTGGAGCACTTACTTGAACTCAGATCATGCGTTGGTACGTTACCGTTTTGCTCTTACCTTTGCTGGGCATGCGGCACAGGAGTACATGGGCTAAACGAACATTAGCTGTCGGAGAGATCCCTGGAGTTGTTATAAGCCAGACGGAAGGTTTCTCCTGGTAGTTCATACAACAAATCTAGAAGAGATCCGTAGGAAACTGAAGCGTAGTCTAAAGGCTGATCGTGAGACTTGGTTAGTGGAAAAAGTTAAGGAAATGGAAACCGCTTTTGCCTCAGGGAACACCTGCAAACTCTTCAAGCTTATCCGTGCCACTGGTCCCAGGCGACCGTCTGTCAGTGAAGCTGTTAACGAGGCAGATGACACACTAAACTATAATCAGTCCAGAAGGTTAGAGTGTTGGGCGGAACACTGGAGGTCAATTTGTCTGGCCTCCTGTTTCTCTTGTGTTGCCGTCACAAACGTGTGATGTAACACACTGGTCGGCAGATTTGCAACCACCCACTGAGACTAAGGTTCGCAATTGTCTTTCGGCTCTCAATCATATTAGGGCTGATGATCCGGATGGTCTCGTATATGCACTTTTCAAAGAAAGTGGGAAGACGTTAGTAGAGGCCTTGACTCAGTTGTTCCAACTTGTGTGGACGATGGAAACCATCCCTCCGTGCTGGGGTCACTCGATACTAGTTCCCATATTTAAGGATCCCTGGGCTCTTGCGAAAATTATAAGGGAATTAGTTTGGCCCTAATCACATTACTGGGATTTTGACATCCATTATACTTCGACGACTGACTGCAGCTCCAGAGGCAAGCATTAAAGAAGACCAAGCAGGGTTTCGTCCTGGGCGGGGTTGCATAATTCACTTTTACCCTTCGTCGAATTCTGGAGCAGCGTCATGTGTACCGCCTGCCAAAAATCGCCGTATTTATCGACTATAAAGGTGCGTTCGATTTGGTAGATCGACCTACACTTAGAATCACTTAAATGCAAGGATGTGCCGACCAGATATATGAATATACTATCGGCGCTTTATTCCCATACTTCTGCTCCGGTTAGGGTTTGCGGCGAACAATATGACAGTTTTAGCATCAGGAGCGGCGTGCGTCAAGGCTCTCTTCAACCATTTTTGTTCAATTTCGTCATAGACGAAATAATGGAGGACTGTCTGCGGCACTCAAATGATGCCGTTGTGGACCTCCTACTTGGTGGGAGGTCGACTGATTCTGATTATGCTGACGACGAGATGTTGCTATTTGACAACTTGCAAGCGGCACAAACAACACTATTTCGCGTTCTACTAAATGCTTCGGAATTTGCTTTGTAGTCCCAGAGTGCAAAGTGCTTCTGCAAGATTGCTGTGATTACGTAGATTTAATGTTAGATAGTGAAATCATGGAGGTTGTTGAACGGTTTGTATACCTGGAAAGCTGCATCGGCGGTGAAAGTGTGGGGAACAAAATAGAGGCACGTATCTCCAAGGCTAGGGCATTGTTAGCTAATCTGGGGGCACTTATGGCGACAGAGTGGTATCTCTGACGCTTAAGGGCCACGTATATCGGACGACAGTGAAGGCTGTATTACTGTACGGCAGCGAAACCTGGCCGCACATTGTAGAGGACGTGAACCGTCTTCAGGTTTTTGACCACCGAAGTCTGCGTTCAGTCGTTCGTATCGGGTGATACCAGCGAGGAGGTTAGGGAGCGGGTGTTTGGCACTGATTGTCGAACGAGTTCTTTTATTGTCATTACATTTACACGGACTTAGGTGGTTAGGTCATGTATTGTTGATGCCAGTTAGTCGTTTGCCACACCGAGCATTGCTTGCTGACGCTGCGGTCGATTGGCGCAAGGTGCGATGTGGACAGATGATGATCTGGCGTAGACAAATGAAATCAAGCTGGTTGGTGTTCCCGGACCCATTCAGATAAGCGTCAGGTCTGTTGGAACTGGCCCAACAGATTAATACCCAGTTTGTAGTCACTATCGGAAACCAATCGATAATTAAAAGCAAGGACTCAGCGCGTTGACCCTCGTGTATTGGTACCGACCGTGGAGAATAGTGTACAGAGAAAATACGTCAAGCTAGCGAGGCACGGAGCGAGTTGTGATTGTAGCCCCGGGAGGAATATTACAAATGGGACAGCTTGATTAAAACAAAGGTAGGTAAAAACCCAAGATCAACAGTGTACATGTAAAAACGACTAGCAAAAAATATCATTTAATATAGTCGCTACATAGCTCTCCCCCAGAAGGCTAGTAAGTATTACACGAGCCTTCGTTATTCCAGAGAGAGAGAGAAAAGAAGAAATATTGTCTTTCTCGATTATCTTACATGAAGAGTAATGACATGAGGGAAGGGTCGGTCGGAAAAATGGCTGTTGCGCTGGAGGGATTCTTTTATTTACATTATTTGGTCTTCCGTGCGTTTCTTCTCTATCGCAGCAAGCTGCCCAACCTTGAAAACTCTTGAGAGAAAAGGGAGCTAGGTTTGTCCAGTGCTGTACGATAGGTAGCTGGGAGTAGTCTCCACGTACCATGTTCGGATAGTCTGTAAATGACAGACACTGTGAAGTACCCGCACGACTGGCGGAAATGAGTAACTCATCATGTCAGCGTATCCGATCGACTAAATAATTTCACAGCCGGCAATTGTATAGACCCTGCCTTCGGTCTTTTTCTTTTGTTTTTCTTCTTGTGTTCCTGTCTAGATTTGATCGATTCAAGAAAGAAGAGGGTTAGCATACGAATAAACCTGATCTAGAACAATGCCGTTTGGGTTGCGGACCTGATAATGCATGAGATAACTGCAAAGGCATGGCAATCAAAAAAGTTTTTTGCTTTTGTACGAATGTGCGTATGTTATAATAAAAAAACGTCATTTCCGAAAATAAGAAGTGTTAACACTGCAAAACGTACTGGCTTGCGAAATTCCCTACCAAGCCGATTATGCCTAGAGGTAGAGGGAGGAAGGGTTGCGGGAGTTGCAGGGGGTTCCGAGGACGGAACGCTTTTTGTTGACACTACAGAGCGAGGTGTGCCCTTGGAAGTGTCGCAGAGATTTCTTCTCTCTGACAATGTCAGAAGTGTGGATTGGATTTTGAGAAAGCTCTTTTGACGAAGATGCTTGATCTCAGTGGCTTGCGCGGCAGCCAAGCCGATGCCATTGTCAGTCGGTGTGCTGAGGTTATGGACGCATAAAAGAGCATCCGCGACAGTGTTTTCAGTACCTGAGACATGTCGTATATCCGTCTTAAACTGAGAGATATAGTCCAGGTGCCTAACTTCTCTTGGGGAATGCCTGTCGGATGAAGCGTTTAAAGAATAGATTAACGGTTTGTGATCAATGTAAACCGTGAAGGTCCTGCCTTCTACCGAATGCCGGAAGTGGCGGATGCCTGTCTATCAGACGTGCTGTAGCGGGATTCCGCAAGCTGTAAACGTTTAGAGAAGAAAGCTAAAGGAAGGCACTGCTTACCAACGAATTGCTGTAACACTGCACCAATTGCTGTGTCAAGCGTCTGTTACGGTTGATGGTGCGTTCGGGTCAGGATGAGCAGGGAGAGGTAAGTCGGCGACCGCAATCCTTGAGCTCAACAAACGCAGTGTGTGCAGCCTCGGTGAACTGGAATTTGCGTTTACTTCCACAGAGAAGGTCCGTCATTGCCTGCATTATATGCGCACAACGAGGTATGAAGCGTCGGTAGTAGTTGACCAGACCACTAAAACAAAGAAGTCGCTCAAAAGAATTTAGCTTGGGGTATTCACGGATAGCTTTTACCTTATCCGTGAGTGCGGCTATTCCCTTTTTTGAGATCTTGTGACCCAAAAACTCTACTGTAGCCGAACCTAATTCGCACTCCGTGGAATTAACTGTGACTCCGTGTTGGGTCAAACGTTCCCGTAAGGTGCATAGATGCGTAAAGTGTTCTTTCCGTGAAGAGCTAGCAAATGAAATATCATCTAGACAAGGGTAGACAAAGTCCAAACCGCGAGTCACTTCATGAATGAAGCGTTGAAAAGTTTGAGCTGCATTGCTCAAGCCAAATGACAATCGAAGAAACACGAAAAGGTCGAAAGGGGCTATTACTGCGGTTTTGAGGATATCGTCTTTGGCTACCGGAATCTGGTGATTTGCTCGTACTAAGTCTATCTTACTGAATATGGTTTTTACATGTAAGCAAGTAGTTCAATCCTGCATGTACGGGATTGGATATTAGTCAGAGACGGTTGCTTTGTTGAGCCTGCGGTAATCACCGCATGGACGCCAATCACCCGACTTAGGGACCATAAGCAGCGGTGAGGCCCATGGACTCTCGAAAGGGCTTATTATCCCGATTTTGAGCATGTGCTCGAACTCTGTCCTGGCAAGTTTGAGTTTTTTTTTGAGAGCCAACCGGCAAAACCGTGCTGAGACGGGGGTCCCTCAGTGCGGATGTGATGTGTGACATTGAATGTCACTGTTGGGATATCGTTCGATGTGCGGACGAGCTGCGGGAATTCAGTGAAGAAGTCCACAAATTGTCTAGGGGTGACGGGTTGAGCGTTCGTGAGCGTTATTGTCGCAGTTGTTGCGTGCGTACCGGGTATGCTTAGCTTAGTGCTGGAATCGATTAACAATCGGTGTCTTGTATCGACCAGAAGGTCGAAGTGCTGGAGAAAATCTATCCTGATTATGGCGAAAGGTACCACGGTAACTGTAGACACCCAGCGGAATGTCTGCCGGAGATCTAAATTAAGCGTGAAAAGCCGCTGTTCATATGTGGTTATAAGCGTACCATTTGCATCACGGGGCTATGGGCTGCAGAGGTTTGACACATCGTCTTTTGTAGACGGAAACACGCTAACTTGCGCCTCGGTATCTACCAAGAATGTGTCTCCGGTTTTCACATTCTTTACAAAGACTAGGCGACAAGGTGCGACGCCGACGACCTTAGTCGCCATTACGGGCCGGCGTGGAAGTTCCCCTGCTTGGTCGGCTTGTAAGTGCACGGTTTAACGCACTTAGTGGGTCGAGTGCCAAAACGTTGGTGATACCAACAGTAACCGTCTGTCTGCTGCGTCGTTGTGCGCCTGGGGGATCTGCTAGGTCAATGACGTGCAGGACGACCTAGAGGAATTCTGTTAAAATCGCGACGCAAAGCTGCAACTTCGGCCCACAATGCTTCTATTTTTGATTCTGACGTAGAGGGGCTGCCCTCATTATGTGACGGAATACTTCTCGACGAACATGGCGCCTGTAATGGGGTACTAACCTGGTTACGAAGTGGCTGAAAACGCTCTATTACCTGATCAGCTATTTCCGCTGCCTCTGCTAGAGGTTGTGATCTCGCGATGGACACGATTGTCTGTATTGTCTCCGGAAGTCTTTGTAACCACAGTTCATGAAGCAGAGATTCGTCCATGTGCGACGTGCCTAAAAGTTGTTGCATTTCCCGGAGTAGGGTCGTAGGGTGTTTGTTACCCAGCTTTAACTCGCTAAATAATTGCTGTAAACGAGTCTTTTCCGATGAAGTGGCTGGCTTAATTGCCGCGTTTTTGAGAGTTTCATAGCGGTTCTCTGTAGGCTGGTTTACTAGGCTATCTCGGAGTTACGTCGTGACTTCTTTCGGCAAATGAGACACTAACTTGCTGAATCTGGCATGGTCGGAAGGTACTCGGTTATTGCATAATTCCGCCTGTAGGTGTATGAACCATAGGATGGGGTCCATTTCTAAGAACGGCGGAACTACCAGCGATACGGCCACTGTGGGGTACTCGAGAGTCTTAGAGTCGTTATCAGACATGGGTATAACAATTAAAAGTTACAGCAACAGATGGTTAAGTCGGTGGTAAAATTAAAATAATCAAACTTATACACGAACATAAAAAGAACTGTTTCGAAAATGCAAGGCAAAAAGGTGACACGAAACAAACTCACCGAAAACAACAAAGTGTAACGACGCGTTCAAAACTGATCCAATAGATTAATACCCAGTTTGTAGTCACTATCGGAAACCAATCGATAATTAAAAGCAAGGACTCAGCGCGTTGACCCTCGTGAGTTGGTACCGACCCTGGAGAATAGTGTACAGAGAAAATACGTCAAGCTAGCGAGGCACGGAGCGAGTTGTGATTGTAGCCCCGGGAGGAATATTACAAATGGGATAGCTTGACTAAAACAAAGGTAGGTAAAAACCCAAGATCATCGGCAGTGTACATGTGAAAACGACTAGCAAAAATATCATTCAATATAGTCGCTACAGGTCGTCCAGCCAACATAACTGGTTTCACAGGAACAATCAAATGAGTATACACAAAATGAGGCTACAGAAGCAGGCACTTTATCTTTTAGACGTGAGCACAAAACCGGTTTGGATGTGAAGTGGACACGTAATTTAGCAGCGTAAAATGTTGCACTGACTGCTCTTGTGAATCTATGATAATTTCAGCTCAACAGTGAGATAACAGAATCTGCCAACAGTGCCATACTATCGCACCTGGTGGAGTCGAATCACTGTCAATGTGACGGACGCATTTCGCCCAATCTACCGGGACAAATGAAATCGTTCACGAAGGCTTTGGTCGTAGTAGATAGAGTTCGTCTCCCAAGCTGGGGTCCTAGCGACTCGCATAGTCGGTGGCTTGAGACGTTAGGTAAGATGGCGGCTAACCGAGCTCATTAGCGAGAATGTTGTGTGGCCGAGTTGTCTGTGAAGTGAGTGCATTTAACGAAGCGACGCAGTGAAAGCCGTACGGAGGCTGTCTTGCTGATGATACCTTATTTCCACTTACAGCTTGGTTGTTTGTTTGCAAGGTGTTGGCGCCTTAATGTTGAATGTTTGAATATAGACTTAGCTATTTTTGATAGTTTGGTCCCCTTCTTTTTCTTCTCTCTCTGTATACGGTTTTTTCCCTTGGCGGTTGTGTGGTAGTTAAGCATCAGTGTGAACCACTGATGTAGTACTGTCTGATGATAATGGGAAACATAAATAACTGCTGATAAGCATCCATTTCCAACCGCTGCTTCAGTTTCCAGGCTGTTTGAGAAAATTCTGTCAGCTCCAATGTCTTCTCTTTGTCATCCTGGTAAAGGTCGGAGATCTGTTCGTAGTTTTGTTCCAAAAACACAGCCTGGTCAGCCGCTCTTGTCCCCGACATAGAGCCTGATGAATCACGTCTGCTGATCATTTGGGTCCCGTCGTCCATGTGTTCACATTCGGGCCAACAGAAGTGTTCCTCTGAATATCATCCATTTTATCTAGTCGAAGAGATTCCTTGGTTGTAGGGGCACCATATTATTCTTTATACTGGTTTATTCTTCGTCGAATCGACCCGTGGTTATCGCAGCTATGGAGAAGGTTAACTAGCGTTCTGCTACTCCCAGTTGGGGGCTTGCTCCATCTTTTTCTGTTCAGCCAGGTGATCACCGCTCTTGCACGATCTTCTGTTCAGCTTGCATATACTTTCAGGGTAGCATTTATATTCCAAAGCCAAGAGGAATCAAGCGACGCTCACTTAAGAGGTCTTCTGACGTGACAGAGTTCCGGTTCTGACATAACCTTATTGCTCTTTCGGAATGCACTTCCTCAAAGCCACTGCTAGCTCTCAGTACTCATTAGGTTCTCTCACCTGGTTTGGTTTGTTTGGTGTTCCTCACACTCGAGTGCTAGTTAAGTACCTTGTACTTGCGCGTATGAAACGAAACGAGCACGAACAACAGCACGCTCCGATTGCCAGTAGTCTCTCCAGAATGCATGAAACCCCAACAAAGTGACGCTATCGGCAACGGATTACTACGTCGATTTCTGTCAGGCTGGGATGCACATCGCATTCTCCATGTGTCGCGATGCTTTCTGCACTGAAATGCGGCACGCGAAATATGGAACCCTTCAGTTGCATACATCCATATAAATCACCGCTGTCAATGCGTATCACCTCGTATCATCTGGTTGCTTCACTTAGGAATGTGTCAAGCTGAGAATTCATGTTGCTCATCAGTTTAATGACGTCTCACTTGGTCTGTTCTGGAGACTGGTGGGTGCGTGGTAGAGCGTATTCCTGATAGCATCTGAGCCACCGTCCATTTGAGCGTATGCCGGTGTAAGAAACCCAGCATATTTGTAGTGTGTGCCGACAAACTGCAGTCGATTCCGTGAGTCTGATAGCACATGAGATTTCGTCTTCTGCTCTGTTTTGGAGTTCACTGCAGTTTAGCCGCGAGGTTCACTTCTGGCGCCGCAAGGAGCCATGAAAAGAGTACCTCGACCGACAGGTGAATTCAAGTAAATAACGATACTGGAGTCGTAGATACACACCTATGGATTTGAGGGGAGTTTTCTGATTTACCCGCCGAAAAATGCGGATATCGAGGAGGCTGTTGCCTACTAGTTGTATTGACTAGAGATCAGTCACCACCCGAAGATGCAAGAAAGACAGGCAGATTGTAGTCAAAGTTTAATAATGAGTATGGAAAGGGTAGTAACTTCAGATGGTTCTCAGTCGTTTATGCTGCGGAAGAGAACTGATTTAAAAGACCCCATCCTGAATCTGACTCGTTAGTCTATTTCGTTTAGCCACAGGAAGTACGATCCTTTCAAAAGGCCCCAGTCATAATCACCGACGCAAGCGTCCGACTCACTAGGCAGTGGAAGACTTGCCTATAGTAAACGAACATTGCTATCTGATTCTGGTTACTGCCACACGCAGTTGATGTATTTGAATCAACGTCAGACGTTTGGTTGGTACCAGGAGTCCTTTGGCCATGTCTTATAATGTGCCATTCATCATGGTCACCTACTGGACGGTTAGTGTTCTTTTTTTGTGACTTTTCTGCGGCGATGCTCTAAACAAGATCGTGCCTTACTGCGCAAATACTCGTACGCATTCAGTAGTGCAGTTGCCTTTCGTCTGAATCTCCTCTTTAGTTTGTCTCCAAAAAAAGTCGAAACCCAAGTCAGTACAGCATTCCGAATCAACGCAGCTTGCAAACCTGACAACTACATCAACGTGTCATCACATCCAGAAATAAAAGCGGTGGTAATTCGAAATATCGACTCTCGGTTGTGAACAGCATTCGTGATTACCATGATCCTGATATTCGTCAACAGAATAGCAGGTTAGACTGCGTGCAACTGTATGAAGTAAAGAAACCTGGCAAATACATTACAGGTTCATGTGGAAGTAGAAAAATATGAGCAAGTCTTAATAGTAGATTTCAAGTCTGAAGTCAGATTGGCGATACAGTGCTCCAAGACCATTTGACTGCCACAGTGAGCGCGATCCATGCCCAGTAATTAATTGGATACGTCACTTCGGACGCCTATATTCGATCCACCTTCCTGCCAACTTTCAAAATTTGCATCTTTTTCGACAAACGCTTAACTAAACTAATTAAACTCCGTACACGCATAACTACAGGTTCATGTGGACACCCGGAATTAGTCGAATAACGGCTGTGACAGTGAGTGTTTCGCAGTGAACTCTTTGTTTTTACTACGATTTTGTTGCTGCACAGCGAGCAGTGTTACGGCCACAGGCTCTCCGTTGACTATGTCGCTGTTACATTGGAAGGCATTGCTAACCAGTGTTAATAGTCGTGCACTCTCCAACCGTGCCGATAGAACTTCCAAAACTTGTTCTACGGGTCGATCAAAACTATCGTAGCCCGTGACCATGTCCTCACTTGGCTGTCTTCGGAGGCGCATAAGCATGCGTTGCGACAGACACTCCATTGTTATACCGTCAGCAAATGTGGATTGTCTTTTCATTACATCGGTGGTCACTCACCAACTTGGAGACTTCGAAACGTCGCAATGTTCCGGTGCCCACAAGACTAGCATATTTAATACTGTTATGACCCGCTGGTCAATGATAACGAGAAACGGCTAGCGCACGATTTTACCAATCACGGACACGTAGCATAGAGCATAAAGATACCCAAGAACCCCAGAACACTGGGGACTTTGACCTTCAGTCGATAATGCATTTGCTCTCAAACCAACATAGCAGACTAGCGTCTGCGTATGTATAGCCTTGAAGAATCCTACGTGAATTGGTGCATTAAAATGAAGTGGGGCAATCAGAGGCGGAGGAGAAATGTGCACCAAAATTAAGTTTTAGCGCGTTACGGCGCAGTTGCGCTTACTTCAAACCACCAGAAAACCAGTTCTCGGCAATCGCAAAAGTTGTCTGCCAAACTCTCCTGTCTCCCATGTTGTGTACCAGTTCACTTGCAGTTGTAGTGACGTTTAAATAGGCAGAACAGATCGACAACTATCACAGCGAGTCGCCGAACGCATCCCACAGTGGTTGAAACAACTGATGACGCACCAACCTCAACTTGGCTCATTGATGGCTCGAACTCCAACGTCATCGATGGCTAAACACCTCATGACAACAGATCACAAAGTTGGCCCATTAAACTCACTCAAGATATTTTTACGCAATCGAAACCCGAAGCTATTAGCTTTTTGCTAAACGATGCTCATCCAAACTTACCGGCCGACGTTATGCGCACAAAAGTGGTTGAGGCAACCTATCGGATTGCCATGGTCGTGATTTCATACTATTTGCCGTGCTTGTAGGATTCTCTAGTCCCTGCTTGTCCCCATGTGTATGATGAATATAAATGGCACATTTGCGATTGATTGGAGTAAATGAAATGTTAACATTCCAAGATTAAAAGTCACAAATTGTTTTTCAAAAATATCTCGAAAGATAAACCTTTTGAGGGGAGGTATTGACTTCCCCAACAAATACGGACTAACATTCCGCACACTAATGAGTCAGAACTGTAATCCGTGGAGCACGCGTTGTAAGCTCCATCTTTACTCTGATGTCTTCACAACGTAAACGATGCTGATTTGCAAATACATCACTTGTCCTCGCTACCCTCGTACACATCCCCGCATGGATGTTACGAACTCATGAATTCGAGCGCCCGACTGTCTCAAACGACATCATCGTTATCATAACATTCATGAGCTTAACCATAAGGTTCTGTGACTTGGGCTGCCACTCATTACAACTGATGTGGAATATCCTAAAAGAAAACACTACTACGAGGTTTGAAAATTATTAAAAGAAAACTAAGCAGAAGAACAAGCTGACAAGATAGTGCTACTCAAGTATGTGAAACTGTCCACAGTTTCAAGCGGATTACTTGCAATGAAGAAAGTAGGAATGCCCCACTCTTGAAGCAACATTTTGCACTCTGAAGGTACGAAGCGCATTTCATACAAACCAGCTCGGTCACTCACTTTGTTCTGCATGTCTTCGGCCGAGGGGCCAAGTAAGACATTGTCGTCCGCGTACTTCAGATTGGCCAGTCTAACGCCAAGAAGTTCGACATCAGGTTCGCTGGACTCCTCAAACACACATCGGACACCCTAGATGAACACCCGAGACAGTTGTCCATAAACTCTCATCCTGCTTGCAGAGTGAACATACAGTGATCTCATTAGATTCACGTATTTCCCTGGAACTCCCTTGCGAAGAAGGCAGTTCCAGAGAACGTTACGAGCAACTGAATAGAAAGCAGCCTCCATGTCTAAAAACACGACTGTCAGCTGCCTATAAGAGTGCTGATGTTTCATGATTTGTCACAGTGTAAGAGGTGATCCACGCACTCTCGACCGGGTCGGAACCCTGCCTGTCTGATTTTCTCTGGGCTTAGTGGGTCGACGTGAAATGAGGCCAGTGAGTAACTTGGACGCAACAGACACTGGACTGATGCTTCTGAGGCTGTCACATAGACGTCAGGCCTCCTTCTTGAAACGAGAATTACTGTTGATAGGCGCCAATCACGAAGTACCTCTTCAGTTTTCAAAACCCTCCGAAGAAGTTTTGTCAGTCCCGATATCAACCTCTCCTCCCCAACCTTGAAAAGAGAAAAAAAATCTGATCCAAGAGCTTCGTTACATTCTGACAACTTAAGCTCTAGAGCCACTTCTGGTTCCGACGGAGGGCCGTCTGGAACGCAGTAATTGACCATTCGCAACCAGTCGTCTACACGGTCTGGTTGAAGCCAGCTGAACTGTCCTTCAAAATGTCCAGCTCACCCGTCATGTCCACGTGATTGACTGATGGTAAGTCAACCATCGTTTTCGCATACGGTTTCACTTACACGAACGTGACGGCCAGTACAACCATGGATCAGGGAGAGAAGGCTTCTTCCATCCCCAGATAAAGGAGCTTTTCATTTCTCTCGGATGTTCGACTAAGCAATGCTTACGGTGTTTACACAAACTTTTAGTCAGCTTTGCGTTTAAGTTCCTGATGGTTGTCATCATATTCAAGACTAGGTGGGATCGAGCGACGCTTGTTCATGAGGTTCATTGACGTTACGGAAACCCATTTCTGTCGCAAGTGAACAGCTCCTTCTGAATACACTTCATTATAGCCTACTTTTATAACTGTGGCAATTTGTTCCCAGCGTTCGTTAGGATCTCTTACCTGGCTCGAACTGGGCAATTTGTTCAACAACGCCTAATGATGAGCGTTCTTCGCACTATCCTCGCTCGAATGTATTTACAAGCGTATGTCCCTTGGGCTGATGACAAAACAAGACGGGCACGCACACCAGCACGGCCCGAGTCTAAGTGGTTGCTTAAAAACGCACGACAATCTCTAACAGAGTGACGCCATCTGAACTGACTGCTGTACTATCGAGCTGTGTCCACGGCTGAGAATCAGAGGAAGATCATCGTATAACACAGTGCTCCTGTTTTCGAATACGGTGCTTAAAATATAGAGATGCACACAGTTACAGTAGTCTCGCTACTGTCAGTGCGTTGTGTCCGAACATCAAACATACACTGGAGAAATATGACCAAGCTGTGCATTCAAATCGCCTACTAGTATGATGAAGTCTGAGTCTTTAGTTTGCCTCAGAAGGTTAACAAGTGCGTCGTAGAACGCACCCCCGATAGCATCTAAATGGCTGTCTGTTGGAGCGTACTCCAGTATAGTGAATACCCAACGCCTTTCTGGTTTGCGTTGGCAGACTTTGATCGACAACGCATAGGTGACTGATCATTAGGATCCAATCGAATAAACATTACTCCGCTGTGGAACTCAGTACGATTCCGATTCCAGCTTGACCGCGAGATTCAACTTCAGTATCACGAGAGACCCTAAAAAAGAAGCGCTCGGATCGACAACTCCCCAGATATGAGCTGAAATGGATAACCGTGCTAAAATCGTAGACTGGCGTCTCCGACACGCAGCACACATCAAGCTCCAGACTTGAGAGAGTACTTGTCAGAGCAACTTGCTGATCGATTTGTCGGAGAGTGCGGACATTGAAGGCGCCAATGTTTATCAGTTGTCTTGGTCTCAGAAAGCAATTATCGTCCGAAGGCACATGGAAGGTAGAAAGTTTGGGGAGCAAAATAGAAGAAAAGCTTAACGAGTGAATGATATTACTGTCGAAGGAACGATAACTCCCGATACTTCCCGGTCGTTTATACCGACAGACGGAGTTGCTTTGAGGGACCCTACCTCGAGTCTCTGACTCAAAAGTATGACCTGGAGAATCCTACCCGGAGCCAATGACACCAAATTCTGACTCACTTGGCAGTAAGAGGCTTGCTTGGTCCGAAGGCGCAGTGGATAAGACATTAATGTCTACTTCTGAGCCATACTGCGCACAATGGATGTACTCAAAACTACATCGTGCTTTTGAGCGATACCATATGTTTTTCGATCGTATTAGAATACGCCGGCGGTCACGGTCAACCGTTGGGCGATCAGAGTAATATTTATCTGAGAGCACCTTTTCAAACCCCGTTTCCTTCTGATACGGAAGGCAGCAGTGCCGTAACTACAGAAATAATCCTGCTGTATGCCCATAATATAGTATCTTGCTACCTAAGCACGTACACTTCTATCAGTGTAAGTGCTTTTCGTCTGACTGCCCCTCTGGGCTGTCTGACAAAGTTGCGTCTGGAAGGGCCGGAGTTCTAATCAGCATAACCCGTCGGATCGGAACGGTACATAAACCCGACCACCTCGTCAAGGTAGCAGTGTAGGTCAGGATCACCGACATTAACTTCGTAGAATCGCAATGCACTATGAGGAATATAAAAGTGCATTCTGTGCTGACTGACTGTATCGTTGCAAATGGTGTTTATGTTGTAGTTTAGTAAAGCAGTGTTATCACTTCCCAGACTGTCAGACTGCTTTCTGGTAGGGGCTTCGTTGCTAGTGCTCCATGTAGAACGTTTATGAGTTAGTTGACTTGGAAAGGTAAGATCGGGCGCTGTTGTTGAATACAGCTTGGTCCGAATGCTCGAGATGGCTGCCTATGCTTGCGCGCTCTGTTTTCAGGACGAGCGTACCGAGGTTTCAACGCGTTGGTACATTTCACAGAAACCATGACAGCAGCCTCAAGTGCAAGAGCTACAACCGTTAGTCAAAAATCAGGGCACTGAGACTTAAATGTTTTACGCCGAGTTAGGATGTGATCCGTAAACCCCTGACTTGACCAGATGTGTTTCTCAAAAGTGGGCCACTTTTTCTTATAGAAAACGGTCGCACTGGTTTGCAGCGTTCAACCCTTGCGGGTTACGTTAGTTGTAGGCTAATTTTCACGTGGCGTGTTTGCACGTTTGCCGATATGCATTGGAGGAATAGCTACACACCCGGAATAAATAAAGTTGTCTACTGTAACAGTAGACTGAATTTCGTTTGCCTGGTTTCCGATAAGTAGCTGTTATCGGTCCAGTTTGTTTCACATCGTACTGCGCATTACTGAGTAACTCTCCCGATTCTGCATGTCTCCGTCGCTCTCAACATTCTGATCAGCTTACGGGATGCATTTTCCGATCGTTGTAGATTTAGAAGAGATCCATATGCGAAAAGTCTTAGCTTTGGCTAGATTCGAATCA
>JTDE01003219.1:0-11496 GCA_014338405.1 Paragonimus skrjabini miyazakii | reverse complement strand
CTACTCTTGTATCGCAGTATCCGAAAAGGGGGCGACAGTGCAGCGTGGCTGGCAAACACTTCGAACAAGGGTGCGGTCAGTAGAAGTAGAAGAAAATGAAAGGGACATATTACTGTCGATCACAGTGAATACGGTAAAGGTAAAACGACTCGGGAGATGTCATCACACTGTACTATTTGTAAGTAAAAAGTTAATCTTCAACCCCGTTTTACAATATGCTTGATATTTCGTCGTATGATGTCCTCGTGCTGTGAACCGAAATAAGCGCAGAATGGAAACGATGCAACGGGGAGCTATTCCATCAACAATACTCTCGTCACGATTTAAGAAACAGTGGGCTTTCCCAGATCTCGCTGTTCCACATCTTTGTTTTTGTCTTGCTCACGTTGTGAACTGAGTCTGTAGGATAAAGATGCCACGACTACCCGGCCATGCGAACCGTGAGATTAATGCAACAAGTTACAAATGTTTGTAAATCATGTAAGCACCATCGTGCGCTCTAATCACTGTTAAAGCTGAGTTGCTATGAGGCCTATCGATGTTGGTTACTTCATCTGGTTGCAATACGTGTGTCTTGACCGCTTCCCTTGTCGTTTTGAATCCCGGTTGGATTTTCGCACGAAACATGAGCAACTTAAACAGCATTTCGGCGTTGTGCACAGATTAAAGAAGCAGGACTTCAGGAACTACTGGTGGACTTTCCAGATTGCTTGTCAAAACTTAATCATAAGTTGTGCGCTTGCCACAATCCCTTTATTGGCGACAGTTTTCCAATCGAAAAAATCCCCTGAAGGGACTGGGATATCAATACCAAGTACACAGACCCTCTAAATACCACGAGTTATTAAAGGATAGTGTTAGATTTAACAGAGTGAAAACTAAGAGGAACAAGAAAGTTTGCAACTTAGAAGTTGCGCTGAGCGGTACGAAACAAAACGGTCGGACTACAGCATCGGAATTCGAGCAGATGTGACCAACAGCTGCACTAAGACTGTACAAAGTTAATAGAAATGGTGTACCACTATGCCAGGGTTTGGACAATGAATGTCCCCTATTATGCACGGCCAAATTGGCTACGCGGGTTTTTGAGCTCCATATGGCCCCAAGCATACGGTTTAATTCTTACAAACTATCACAGGACTGACTGTTGCAGATAAAAGCTCTTCGGGCGCTAGTTCACTGTGTACCAACTTGAGATCGGGTTGATGTGTTTGTCCCGACTGACTTAACAAGCGCTTCATTGCAGTGTCTAGTTGAGTAGTCACACTGATGATGCCGTTGAAGTTGTCAGTGTGGCACGTAAACCGCTTTAACGTACCAACAAACAACGAAAGAACCGTGAAGGACTCAGTTTGATGAAAAAGGCTGAAATGCGTCCGGCTGCATCTTTGGATTTTCGTAATTAACTGAAACAGTTTCACTTTAAAGTTCTTTGTTTGTTGACACCATACAGTGAAGGCTGAGAAGTTATGCGAAATAACTAAACGGAGCGAGGAATTATAGAAACTGTTCAAAAGACGAAACCAGTCATGAACGAGATGGGCTACATGGTTTCAAATAACACAAGTACAACTGTTCAGGCCATTTGTAAATAAGTGCACATAATGTAGAAGTTCTGTTGATTAAAGGTGTTCAAGATTTAGTTTACAGAAAAGCATGCACTTCAAACAAAATGAAAACCCATTGGTATTGTGAATTGCTGGATTTTCGGGGTCATGGGATGCTGGTCAGTTCAGGTACCCAGGATTTTCTAGCATCCACAAGGAAAAGGGTTGGGGAAAGACCTGGATACCTCGATGGTCGCTTCTCAGAACCATATCGGCCTCTCCACCTTCCAGGATGACTAGCGTTCACATCTTTGAACCGTTCCTCCGTGATGTAAAGGTTGAACATGCTATAACTACATACATTTCTGTCCGTGAAAGTTAGGCGAACGGTTTTTAGATGCTTGTTTGCTAATTACAATACTTTGTAAATAGTATTGGTAAAACCACTACTCGTTCACATAATATCAGAAAGACATGGAAGTAAAATGTGATGTGAATAATGGATAAATATAGCAGTTACATTTACAGCAAAGGTTCGGACAAAATACAGATGTAATCCGTGGATGTGTTAGTAGAGTATTGGGTGGAATTCTACAGTCGTCGACGTTGTGATCTGCAGGATGGAAACACTGTGTTTTGTTCAGTGGTGCTTGAGAGACCCAGATACTTTGTGTTCACATATTTGGATGGTCTTGTCTTGTCAGCCCAGGTGTCGTAGACTAATGTCCGAGATAACAGCTAAGGTCGTTGATCCTGGCATTTGTATCGGTTGTTGTGGTACCAGTCAACGGTTGTTCCATGTGTGCAAGTGTTGGCCTTTCCAGCGAAATGGTGTATGCGATTGTGAAGTATTTTGGATGACTACCGATGACAAGATAGGGACCATCATACGAATGTTGAAGGGGAGTTTTGACAGCGTCATTACAGACAGATACGTATGTGCAAGTCATGTCCGAAGGAATGTATGACGACTTTTCATTCGTTCTTGGGTCCGGCACTTTGATGTTGGCAGTGCTCTTGGAGTCGATGGACATAATCAGTCAGATCTATGGTGGCTAACGTGTTTGAACTTGTGACCAACTGTCCTGGTAGACACCAAGTGGTACCAAAATCGTGTTCTGTGGGGGAAATGCCTATGTCCTGTTTACTGGACGAACTAATGCGGAGAAATATGATTGGGAGGCGTTCTGTTCAGTTTGCCGGATCCTCATCGGTCTTCTATGCAGCTTTAGTTGGCGATGCAATCGTTCGTTGACACACGGATGATACGCGATATTTGCGATGTGCTTTATGCCAAATAGCTTAGTGGGTGTATCAAAAAGATGACTTCGAAACTGTCTTCCTCGATTTATAGTTACAGTCACAGGTGTCCCAAGTACTATTATCCATCTCTCTACCAGTACGCGCGTCACCGTTGTTACTGTGGTATCCTTGAATGGAATAACTTGCGGTCATCTCGTGGAGCAATCTACACATGTCAAAATGTGTGTAAAGTCATGTGATGGAAGAGGTCCAACAATATCAATGTGAGTATGTGAAACTAATGAGTAGTTTGGCAGATTTATGAATTTAGATGAGACCCAGTTGTGAAAAATCAGGGCTTCGGCTGGATTCTAACCAGCGACAGAAACAACATGCCTCAACGCGGCAAGCGCTCTACCAGCTGGGCTACGAAGCCACGCCAGGAGCTCGGAAATTTCACATTTGGACTCGGTTATCCACCCGTCCCACTGTCTCATGGAATCCACCAAATGATCCAGCCGATTGACTGCCCCAGCAGGATTTCTCAAACAGTTCGCGCTGGAATCCACCAACACCACTGTTGGTATTTCTGTCGCTTGTTTGAATCCAGCCGAAGCCCTGACTTTTCACAATTGGGTCTCATCTGAATATTTGAAAATCGGGTGTGTGGGACGGTGAATGTGCCAGTGGTGGTCATAGTGTGACGGGATACTTTAGAACGCTGGCAAGTGAAACAGGTTCCTGTTCATTCATGAAAATCGGCGTTGACATTCGCTAGACGAAACGATCGCAGATGGGTTTTGCAGTTGTCTGGATATTTGGATGCCAGAGATAATGAAAAGCATCGAATACTATTCGGCGATAGGTTGCCAGTATAGTATAGTATAGGTCGAGGGAGCGGTTTGGAGATATCACTAATAATGGTTCTTGTGGTATCATGAGGTGAAACAGCTCGTAGTTTTAGTTCTGAGGAAGTCTGTAAGTGTTTTTGTAGTTCAGGGTCCGATTTTTATTCCTCCGCCATTTTGACAGAATCGATCACTTCGACTTTGTTGATGATCTCAGCGTCTGGTTGGGATGAAGTATCTGTCACCACGTTAGGTGCTCCGGAGGCAAATCGGTTGTCAGTTGTGAACAGAGGAAGAAAATCCAAATGTCGGATCTCCCTAGGTGAGCACTTGGTTGAATTGTGATTAAGCACGTGACTTAATGATTTATGGTCAGTATATACACAAAACTGTCGATCTTCGAGTAAATGTTGATAGTGTTTAATATATATAATAGAGGTAAATAGACAACGCGTTTGGAGTTTCTTCGAAAAAATGCAAGTGGTTGCGTAGATCCACTTACGTGTTGGTATGGAACAATACCAATGACGAAGTTGGAGGCACCAGTAGATAGTAGTGGTTATGGATCAGCTTGCATGTTGTTCAAGATAGTAATGTTGACTGAAGCTGTCTCGATATTTGATGAGGCGTCTGTGGCAATACTGTACATAGCAAACCCGGAATCGTTTGGAGATAGGTGATTGATCAGTTGGGAATAAAACGGCGATAGAAGTTATTCATGCTTAAAAATCATTGAAGTTAATTGATGGATGTTGGCGTTGGGAAATCAGGGATTGTCTTCAGTTTGTCATTCGATGGTGAACCCGCGTTGGAGTCAATCATGTGACCAAGAAAATCAATTTTGGTATATCAGGTACGATGAAAACCCACGTGAAGGGACGACAGTGACCAAGGTTGAGAGTCAATTACTTTTGCCCGTAAGTGTTCATCGTCGCGTTATTAGCCGCGGTTACAACAACGTCTTTGTTAACACGCATTTTATATTTTGGAATGGAGGGAATCACACTAATTTCTGCACATGAGTCCACTAGACACATGTAATTGGATGCCGAATCTCTGACGAACAAACGACGACTGGAGGAACCAGTGCAGTTGTCGCCATCATCGACTGGCTTCATAGCTTCCCGCTGAGTTTTGTGATTTGGACTGGCAAGGCGGGCAATAATTAGGGGCATCTGCGCCAAACTTGAAATGATACCAGCAGAAATTTTGGTTGCGACTACCAGACCGATAAGCTGAAGTATTGAAAGATCGCGGTGGTCGAATGCGGTTGCGACTCCTTCGTCCTTGCGATGGTTGTAACTTCTTCAAGCTTACTGAGCATTTCGGTTTGTATCAAAATTTTCACCACGGTATCTGGTGGACGTACACCTAAAGTCAATTGCTAAAGATATCCGATGCCATCAGCCATCTCGGCTAGTTCATCCAGAAGAGGCCAAAATGCTACGGACGAAGGTAGGTATGCAGAAGGAGCTGTCGGAATAACGCTTTGTCAAAGGACCTTTTGTCCAGTATCTGCTACAGTCTCCGAAGCAATTGAGATGATTTGCGATCTCCAAGTTCTTAACAGCTAACCAGGGCTTCAAGTCGCTTTTGTTCTGATGCTGTTGTATGTTTGAGTAGTACAGATTTAAGATGTTCTTATGGTTCTGTCGGATATGGAGACAATTATAGCATGCGCTTCCTATACTCTGTCTCTAGGCAATTCAGAGACGATGTGAAAAAACGTGGTAGAGGACCGAGGAAAATTGGTCAGTCAGTTATGGCATAGCAGTCAAGTGCTGGGACTACTGCTCAGTGGTAGCCTATTATTCTAATAATTTTCACAGTCCGTGTGCTCGATTCTTCGGCGTCCGTCTTGTTCATGAGATCTACCACGGTCAAAGCAGCTGTTCATAACCTCGTTAGTAATCACTTGGACCAAATATTTGCAGTAACTCCAATGAACCCAGTCTGTGGCTGCGGTGGATCCTTGCTGAAGTGCAGAATAGCCACAAAAGTTTGATCGGCCGCAATCTGTATGGAAAAATACTCACTAGCATCTGCACCAGCCTCAAATGACTGCAACTATCGATCGGCTTGAACTGAATCTCATTGCAGACTTTTATCTGCAAAATAAGGACAGTTTAGACCTTGATCCAAGCGAAGTTGTATCGGACGTCATGCACTTCACAGATTATTCTCAGCCCGCTTGGCTGACGCTCAAATGGGTCATTTTGGCGGTCAGAAAAATAGGGTTACCAGGTAAAAACAAATGGGGATTGCGTGAAACACAACTGGAGTGCAACCACTAACTTCGTTTGGCATGTTCTGAACAGTCGTGTGTGTTATAAATTGAATAGCACTGGCAGTTATCGCACTCCCGTAGAGAGTTCAACCGGCCCCCTTCGGAGAGAAGCACTATACTGAAGTTTCGCTCTTATTGAGTATTTGAGCTCTCAGAGTTACCCAAAAACGAGTGTGATTGAACGTCTGGATATGATAATTCGGTAGTGCTTAATGTGAAGTCAATGTCGTGGTGGTTAACAATGTTGCCTCATGAAAGCATGGTCGGAGTTCTAATCCTGGTCGTGACAAGTACAGTGACTACTGACGGGAGCGAGATTTGAGTCTAATGCTTCTTTTCGATGGGAGCTCACTGGAACGTCTGTAAATACGAAAGCTACAATCAACCGAGTGATATTCAACTTACGTAAACCAGTTGTGTATCTGGATACTGATGTGCACACACCGCTCGCAGCAGTAAAATGAACTCGTTAGACGCTGTGTGCTAACATGATGCGAGTGGTTCTCACGACTTTTGGTAAACACGCTGTGAGATACCTAAGGTCGAACTTTGTGCAAGTTAAATAGTAGGACACTAACATGTACGGTGTTTCATCAATGCAACATTTAAGGAGATTGAAGGTAATTCACTGCTGTCGTCTCAGGAAGTGTATTTTGTTGAATTATGGCTGCCCGGGCTTTCATGACTCTGTCGGGTATGCGGTTTTGCTTTTCTAAAAGGCTTCTTAACTTCCAAAGATGTTTGCAAGTTCCAAAATGTATTAGAGTGATCATTAGTTCGTCTACTTGAAGCCTACATCAGCAGAGTATGCGTAAATGAATAAACCGCATAATGACTGTTATGTTTAGATTCACTGTTGTTATTGGGATATTCGACGTGAATACTCGTCAAGATTGTATGTCATGACAAATTACCAATGAGACAAATCTCGACAAATGAAAACGGTACTTGAAACAGCATTTAGTAAGTTAAAGGCTGACATACCCAGAGATGAGTGGTTACATGTTATGATGTGTGGTCCTCGTACACTAACCCAAATCAGTTAAGGTGAACTCTGTCAGCCAAAATATCATAAAGAGTTTGTAACCCTAACTCTTTTTTCCGAGTGCACACTTGCGGGTCATTAGGGGGTAGAGTCCTCTATGCAACCGAGTTGGAATAAAACGCCGATCAGTATATAGTATGGTGAGTCAACTCCCGAGCTAGACAGAACAGGAAAAGGACCTATGCTCGTAGGCTGTAGAAAACACCAATGCTTCGTGGTGGTAAGTGTTGTGACCGTAAAAGACTCTTGGTCTGCTAAGTTATTTATTACACGAACTCCCGTACAGGTCGTGTTAAAACAAGGGACCACGAACACGTACACTCGTTTACACGGCTAACGTGCATTCACACACACACTGGATAGCAGTACGTTGTCATTGGCCATTGCTGGCACTTCCTCCATAGTGCGTACACACTGTATTGATAGTCGCCTCTGACATGCGGGCTTGCCCCTTAATCCCTGAATGTCGCTTCTGAGTAGTATATAACTCACAAACGAGACTGCCTGTTATACAGCAGTAACCATATGCAGACGAAACATCACAAAGTTAGTTGGAAAGCTAAAATGATTTATCTTGAACCGATGATGGTTCGTAAGGCATTTTAGAGATGAAGTACTGCATGGGACTTACGTAATCCGCTTCGTCAAGGATGTTTGTGGTATTCGAATTAGATTGTGACTGCCCTTACAAACACAAGCTAGCGTCACGGGTGCCGTGTTCTGGAGGTCAGACTATCGACCAGAACGGAAATTACAAAACATCGTCGTTTGTGCACTGTCGCTTTACTGGTACAGATATCCAACAGGATACAGTAGGCTTTATTGTGGCCCAAAAGCTATGTTTGTCCTGCAGATGAATTTGGAGCTTGTACGTCATACAATAGTTGCTCTCGCAACAAGCTGTTTGTGGCTTAGGTGACTGGGATAGATTATGTGTTTTGACGATTTTTATAGATAACTCTTTCAAGATTCTGATTGATCACCACACCCTGCACAATGCACGTAGTTGAAAAGTGAGCACCTTTATCAGCCTGAAGTTCTATGTTGCTGAAGTTTCTGAGAAAGTGTTAAAAGATAGCTGAATATGAAATGCAGCGATTTTACTACTTAACTAACCGACGAGGTGTACGGGAAACGTTTGTGTTGAGATCTCCATGTTATTGAACCCATTTTTCTGAGGTGTCGAGGTTCGAATGGACCAGCGTCAAAAATACGCCTTATACCGATGCTGCAGTTGAATGAAACAACTCAGGTGGTCCACATTCTGCTCCAACAACACTGGATAACGATGGTTGTTGGAAAAAGGCATATTTTCAAGAAAATTCACTCTATCAATTGAGCAGGTTGGATTTCTCATTGTTGTCAATTTGAATGACCGTCATTTTGTTTGATTTTTAAGTTGACCAATTACACTTGATTAGTCCGTTGGATGACCTCGCCCCAAGGCTACCGAAAAAATCTACAAATACAACGGCTGTACATCAGTGTTTCGCTTTCTGCATGGGCAGTAAGTAAATCTCGTTTTTGAAGGCCGTCTTTTTTACCTGTTCGGTGGGTTTTACGTTGCAGGAGCTGTGTTCCATTACTTGTGCTCTAGATTTCGCACTTTATTGTGGTGTCGTGCGTCCTTTTCATGACCATGATAAAGCTCATGGTCCTCCGTGTTCATTCTCGTTTTTACTTCTCCTGGGTTGTAAACAACACAGAAGAAGCTAACTGGAAATAACTACAGAAACGAACTACCAGACCTTCTCAGTTGTTGTAATGTTCGAAAACATAGTCCTATTGCTATGATAACGCTATATTAAGTTGAACATCATTATTGCTCGCACCTTTTGCACTGAGATAAACTTTCCAACTAGTCTTTGGAAACGAAGCGCTGGACTCGGCCGTCGCAAGAATATGCACCACTGATTGGTTTTAACAAGAGCGAAACTCAAGTGCCGATAGACGCTGGATAGAGGGTCTGTCTGAATACAAAAGCTGCGATCGACTCATGTTCAACTTAAAATTAACAAAATCACCGACTACTCGTCAGTTGTATACGCGTCACGCCCGCCTGTTTGCCCCACGTTCGTGTTAGGAATCAAGCTGCGTTCTGATTGGTCACACCTTTAACGACCAACGTTTCATTCGTCTACGCACATAAGAATGACACTACCGCTTGTAAATATGAAAATATAGTTTGCACTTCTACTGAGTCCCGTGTTCTCTCTACCGTTGTTATAGCCTGTATGGCTTACTGTTGATAGCAGTCTTATACGAACACAACAGTCGGTATCAGAACTTCGACTGGATTCGAACCAATGACAGAAACAACATGTCCAGCATCACCACTGATAACGATTAGCAGCTGAACTTTGTATGTATTTGACAAGCGATGTTGGATGATAGTGGACTGAAACTCACCTAATTTGATTGAACTAAAACAAATTGACGACGACGTATTAGTTGTTGAACAAGTGTTACAGGTAAGCCGGAAGAAATGTCACCCCAGTGATATTGTTGTGACCGCAAAAGACGCTTGGCCTGAGAATTCGTGTAATGCACAAACGCCCGTATAGGTCATGTCAAAAATCAAACCACAAACGCGTATATTCATTTGCAAGTTAGATATGCATTCACATCCATCATTGTCATTCGCCTTGGTGGAACTTCTGTCGAGCGCGTACACACTATTTCGATAGTCTCTTCTTGTCCTCCGTCTTCCTGGCGTTCGCAGCTTGCCCTTTTGTTCCTGAATGTTGCCTATGGGTAACATACTACTTGTGAGTAGTATATTACTCACAACGAAACTGCCTGTCATACAACAATATGATTGGATGAGAACGACGCCACACCAACCTTTTTAAACAACATGCAAGAAAGGACGAAATTAACCACGAGGGAGGAGCAACGATTTCGTGAAGCATTTTGCACTGTTCACCATAAATTTGATCACTATAATTTTGACGTGACGGAACACAAGCTTATAAAGTTTGAGGGTGAAGAATAGAGGTAATTTATGTAATCGGCACACATGTGGTGGTCATCCCTCACACCATCCCATTACGCTGTTCATAGGTGCTTCCCACAGGTGCATCATTTTAAAATTAGCCGATCTACATTAGAAACGAGTTCTTGGATGACCGAATAGTTCGTGTAGGCATGCAGATTCTGCTTCCTTTCCGAAATCAGAATTCTTCGCATCACTATCGTATACACTGCTGCAAGTGAGCTCTACATATGTCGCAAATTTCGGAAATGCAACCGACGTTCAATTGACCTAAGCTCTACTTAATGTCTGTGATAGTGTAGTGTAGACCTTCAAACGTAGAACTCAAAATATTCCCATCATTTCGGAAAACATACCTGTGTAGCGGTCATACAGGGCAAAGTTGTTGAATGTTCCACTCTGTTTCCAAGAGGGAGCCTTAGATGATAACGTGCTTTGTGTGTTCACACAACCCGTTAGCGTATTTAACAACCTTGAACTGGAGATGATGTTCACATGCCATATACTAACGGCTAGGTAACCGAAGTAACCAGCCCCACTGAAGTGTGCCAGTCATCCATGAAATTTATTGAAAGTTTCAAAACTACATCGTATGCCTGAACAATTTCTGGCGGTGAGGAAGGGCAAACAATAATTTGTAATAATACAGTAGACTAACTAATTCTTCTTACCCAGCATAAAGTACGAAACGTTGAAAGCTCGCGGTAAATCAGCAATATCGCCAATAATAGCTCGAATCTTATGGACACAAAAGAAACTGGTTATATGTTCGAAGGTTAGAAAAAAATAGAAGCCCAAGAGAATGCACAAGGCAACATAGAGTTCAAAGAGGGGTGTGGACTTGCTTAAAATCAGAATGGTGAAAAAGTGGACTATCCCTCGAAACTTGCACCCGACACTGCCCGTTTTTGTCTAGGTGAACTAGAGATCGACTATAGTAGGTAGAGCATACCAGTAAATATAACTTCACTTCGGATAATGAAAAAAGAACTCCGAATTTAACTTTCTGCACGCGTCTAGAGGTAGCACTAACTGTGTTTTGACGACCAGCGCTTCCGTTTCTTTCGTGAAACATCAAGAGATTAGCTGAACAAGAAAGTCACCCAAAACCATTATACATCAATGAAACGATAAAATCCGCCTTACGACTTTGTGTTACGATCCAAGAACGCTAGTGGTACAACGAATGTCCATTCGCGAAATCGACACAGAAGGCATATGCTACATCATCTCGCATGAAAAACATCATTTTTTTACTGGTGTTAGCTTTAATATCCCTTGGTCACTTCAACACCTAAATACGTGTCTCAGCCTGACTACTCACGAGTAGTATCGTGTGATCGTTCATCTTCGCTACGTCGATTGACTGCGAGTAATCCATACATTCAAACTGAAAATGGCTGGTAGATTTTCCACTGTTAGTGTGCACCATCTCCTCGATGAATAACGGTAATCAGGTGTGTCACTCACGGTGGTAGCCACGTACTGTTTAAAGAAAGGCTTTCTTACTCATACGGCTTGAGTTCCAAATA
>JTDE01003218.1:38966-77410 GCA_014338405.1 Paragonimus skrjabini miyazakii | reverse complement strand
GATTGTTGCATATGGGCATGAGAGCGAAGGTGTAGTCGTGTGGATCTACCTCTGATGATTTTGACATTGTCACTGGCGTGAAGCAAGGTTGTGTCCTGGCCCCATCCCTATTTAGCTTATATTTGACTGCTATGCTAACAGTTGCTTTTCAGGATTCTGGGGAGAACGGCGTTGAGGTTGAGTACCGGACGGATGGGCGCCTGCTGAATATTTGCCGCTTCGGCGCCCCAACCAGGTTACATACCCCACTGATACGCATGTTTCTGTTCGCAGATGACAGCGCGCTATTCGCACATAGCGAGGACGAACTACAGCGATTGGCCACGGCTTTTGCGACCGCGGCATCAAAGTTTGGACTGGACATCAACACAGGTAAGACATTTGCTTTCCTTCAGCCTTCTCCGGGTGGAGGTGCTGTTTGTGCACCTTCACCCCAAATTCGCATCATTGGAACTGTTGTCGACAGCTGCACAGATTTCTGCTACTTGGGCAGCAATCTGTCCACCGATCTGTCCGTGGACCGTGAGTTGAGAGTTCGTGTGGCAAAGGCCAGTACTGCTTTCGGACGTCTTGAAAGACGTGTGTGGAAGAATCACAGCCTAAAGCCGAGCACTAAGCTCTTCGTCTACCGCTCAATAGTGCTGTCTATACTGTTGTATGGCAGTGAAACGTGGACATTGTATCAGCGGAACGTGCGCTATCTGAGCCGATTTTACTTGCAATGTCTGTGACGCATCTTGGGTATTCGGTGGTCGGACATGGTTCCGAACACTAAAGTACTGCGGCGAGCGGACATGAACAGGATGGAAGCCGTGCTGATTCTGCAACAACCTTGTTGGCTGGGTCACGTCCGTCGGATGGGCGATGACCGTATCCCGAAGCAGGTGCTGTATGGACAACTGAGATCAGGTAAGCGAGGTCCTGATGGCCCAAATCTGAGATACCAGGATGCTGTGCAGGTAAGTCTTTCACGTTGTAAAATTGACTTTAGGTGTTGGGAAGACTCAGCGTTGAACCGGACTGCTTGGAGGAATACAATTCAGACGGGCGTCCGCGAGTTCAACGAGCAGTTATTGCGCGGCCGAGAACGAAAGCGCGCGGTACGCAAGGGAACCATCCGTGCCATAGGTCGTGGTGACATGACTATATGGCGTTGCGATGTGTGCGGCCGCGAATGCGCTGGCCGTTTTGGATTAGTAGGTCACCAACGTACTCCTAATGCACCGTCGGTGAAGAGAAAACGAGTACGCTAGGCTCAGGTAGGTCATACCAGTATATCCGTTCTGTTTTTGTTAATGATTGCGTCGACCAAGACCATGGTCGTTTGGCCACTAATCTGCTCCTCTTTTCAGAAACTTGAGTGTCTGTATTCTTCTACCCATTCTTCTCTTGAGCTTTGTTGATGTATTGAATGATGAATCGTCTGTCTGATCTTTTCGTAGTTCAACTTTGATTTTTGTTTTTCAACTGTATCCTCTCTTGAATGCAATAGCATGCATTCGTATACTGAAATGCTTCTTGTATTACAATTTACATATCTTTCTTCCTAGTATAGATCTTGTCATTGCAGTCCCTCTCACTGTTTAGTTTCCGAGAGATAAGGGTTTCCTTTTCGTGCTAGCCATTCAATTGATTAACCAGCATTGGCCAGATGGACACAAAGGCCTCACTCACACACCTACTGGTCTTATTCCTTCGGGTTTACGCCGGATACGTGGTGTGTGAGTGGAACCGCAAGTGGTGCAGCGCAAGCCATTTGCGGTGATGGTTTAAAGTGCAGGCGTCCTTTGGCTTCGGTCACTGTGACAGTCTAATCCGTTTCGGATGCTGCCAATCATGTAGGTCTGTATGCGTTTGATCTGTGTGCGTGTATTCTGTCTAGGATAGGGGTGGGTTACAGGAATGCTGCAAACTTCTCCTACATGGTGTCATTGTTGTTTACCCAGTAAATCGCACCGAACAGCTGACAATTCCGACCCATTGGGTCGATTCACCGTCTGTGGTGTATTAGCGATCAGCAGGACTTCTGTCAATAACTGCTCTTTGTAGTTACGGACACCACATTTAAGCACAGTCGGATGATCGATGTCAACCTGATTTTGGTTGAGGATTGCGTGTGCTGCAATGGCTGAATCATGTTCTAATTTTTAGATTTGCGGCGGGTCGGCAGTACGTATCTTACTACATTTTACGCGTTCTTTGGTGCATACTTCTATCTGCCGGGCGGTCTGTCTAATTTACGAGGCTGGACAACCCTTACAATTAATTCGATAAACACAGTCTGATTTCTCTAGAACGGTTGTTTTTTCCATTAGGTGAACCAATCTATTCTTTAATGTGTTGGTGGCTTTAAATGCCACTCTGATATTTTACTGATTAAGGACCCGTTATGTTATGGACCAGTTATGTTATTACAACTGTTACGAAGAGACTTGCTCTTCCGTCCTACACGATCAGTGCTATAACATCCAATTCGTAATAGAATAAATCAACCAACAGTAGTAAACGTTTGTAGAATATTCAATATATACCGAATGTTAACACCTCTCAATTCATCCGTGAATTTTGATTCGGTATTTCAACACTTCGTTACTTACTCATCAGCAGTCAGTGGAACAAACGTTCCGGTTCGATAAACGGGAAATGACCTGCTAGATTGTTGTGTCTCAAGATAACCAGTATCTGAAACTGTTCAGTAGTAGACAATAGTAGACAACATGTATGATGCGACTGAAAGTCGAGGAACAGGATACCATCTGAGGAAAATCGTCTTAATGTTCGAACTCGATGTCCCATTTCGCCCATATTGTGCACGTAAAAATCTCTGTACAGCTATGTGTCAACGTCGACTGTATTGGTTGAGGCGTAACATAATTATGATTGACTGTAAACAAATATATCAGTTCGTTTTCATAATATGAGCAATATTCTGCATTTGCAGCATTCTAATAGAATTGTCGGTTACCCCTTCACGTAAGAAAACAATACACTCAGATTTTACTAGGAATGGTCTTTCAACCAGGCTCTTTTGAAATGAATCCGTCGAGAAGAGTTTTACTTCTGTTAGGTCTTATGAGTAGTACATATCTTGAGCATAAGCATGTCCTTCCATTGTCATCCATTAAGTTTGTGAAGTTTTCGGTGCCTTGTGAAAATAGTAACGATAATACCTGCCTTGTTTTTACAGTGAAAGTTGTAATCAATTTGAGGATGTCAATTATACACGTGGTTATGAAGAGATATGTAATCAACACTTGGACTTGCTATGCAGACATAAGCATCGTCCTGTTTGCCATTTAACCATGCGAACAAATCTGATTTGTACAATCGATATAAGTCGAACGTACCTAACGATCTGTTAGGAGATTCTCATTACTGACGTCAATCTGGACAAATCATCTGGGGTTCTGAACAGATACTAACGAGAAGAAATAATCTTATATGAGGTTGCCGTTCAAAAGAGCACACACCATTCATGTTGACATCACTCCGGCAAGTTGATATAGTCACTAGTGGGTCAAATGTATTGTTATCATGCCTCACCGAAATCGGATGGCACCAATTCACCTGGAAGATTACAATGTTGCGACACTTTTCAATTTTCCTGCGCTTCAGTCTGTTTTAGTTACACCGCTAGACACATACGTGAAATGAATAGTGGACACTGTCAGGCTTGGCTCTAGCCAGGAATAATGAGATATTAGATGAGACCCAATTGTGAAAAGTCAGGGCTTCGGCTGGATTCCAAGCAGCGACAGAAACACTATGCCCAAACGCGGCAAGCGCTTTACCAGCTGAGCTACGAAGCCACACCAAGAGCTCGAAGATTTTACATTTTGACTCGGCTACTCACCCGTTCCATTGTCTCATATGGAATCCATCAAATGATCCAGGGGATCAACTGCCCCGGCTGGATTTCTCGAACAGTTCACGCTGGAATCCATTAACGTCACTGTTGAGCATGAAAATGGTAGAACAATGAGATACATAACTTCATCCATGTTAATACACGGATCTGGATGGCACGTCTTGCAATGTTCGCTGAGATTCTGTCATCCTGTTACAATAAGCCAGATGTCGAATCATACTGATAGCTAGGGTAATTAGGTCGCCCTGATTTGCGTGTTCGGGAAGATGTAGTGAGTACGTTCGGACTAAACGGGAGTATACACGGTCATCTTACCTGCTACTCTATCACTCAGTTATGTCGATTAACGCCTACCTAGTTTGTGTTCCAATCACAACGTAGGTTTGTATCCAGTGATGGTTGTGTGATGAGAAGGCGAATTACGAATATTTAGTAGGATACAAAATTGATATGAAGTTAACTTGGATGTGTAACTTGGCTGTCACACTGCTAACTGCTACGTGAAGTTTGATGTGTATAATTTCAAAGGTACTTTTGCCAACAAAATGAAATGAGTCATAGACAAATTTTCGGGCTCCGGTGTACAGTTTATCCAATTTCCCGGTTGTCTGAGGATGAAAAACGTTTCTTGGTTTCCGTTTTCAGCTGGCGAGTTAAATGTGAGTCAAATTTCCTCCTCCGGCATATTTCTGAAACAGTTCATTGAGACCACAATGATTAACTATCAAAAAGTGTCTATGTTGTACTTTACTCGTGCAGGATTATATATTATGCGATCCAAGTTAAGTTATTGTGTAGTAATCATTCCACCACCGGAACCGAGCGATAGATCAGAAAAACATCAATCATTGTAATACGTCCAGATCACTCAGGTGGCTGTGTGTTAGAACAAAATATTATCATCATTCTGACTGAATTGTTCCAGGAGATTGCTTTTTCATTTACCGTGCGTACAATCTCATTTATCTGTGGTTTCTACGTTTCTAATGAACCATTCTCAAACGTTGTCATCAAAGCTATTGGTCAGCATTGGATCCGCTGGTGAATCCATTTTTGTCCAGTTCTATAGAGGACACAGTCCGCAACGGGAGTGGAAAGCGTCGTTGTAGTTGCACTGGTATAACTGTTTTAATTCCCGTAGCGGTATTCTTACACTCAAACTAGTACTATCTAGATGGTCACTCAGAAACTCGATTGTTTGCCTGACAAAAAATATTTCTAAGTAGAAAGAGGCTATAACAAGGGGGAATATCTGTGTCAGTGACACATTCACCCGGTTAGTAATTTCAACAAATTTAATTGGTGTTCTCAACTTATGAACCACCAAACCTTCTTCTTACCGGCTCTAGCAACTGGGCGAGCCATTTCACAATTATGTAGTATGGGGGAATGTTCGAGATTGGTCATACAACTATTTCCCCTCCATGAACTCTAGGTAAACCGTAAAATGCCTACTGGTCCGAATATCTCAGGTATGCGGAAATTGTAAGTTTCCATTTGTTTCACGCAACTCTAAATTGTTTGGGGGGGGGCTTTCTGCATAGTAATTGTTTGAACCTTTTCGTTGTCTATCCTTGTGAATTTGCTTCTATCTTTCAGTATCCGATCGCTTTTGTCTAATTAATCCCTCCCATCGAAAATGACAGTTCTTGTGCGTTCATCAGATATTGACACAGGGTTAATGTTTTTACCATTTTCGCGATGTGAGTTGAGGCTAGATGTTCCCGTATTAATAAGTTCCAAACTATTGATTTTTCGGGTAAGGTAAGACTGAACAAATGTGGTCCTAAAATTTTTTACGTTACTGTCTAGTGATGGCTGATGATCGCTCAGTTGGTCAACATTGTCCTCAAACCGGTTCTTAAATCTCATAGTTCAAGTCTACTTGTAGGAGAGCGAAATTGCGGTTTTGATTTCAGCACTTCTAAAATACAGCTATCTATTGCTAAATATGAAAAGTCATGTGCATACCATTCGGGATTCCTTCGAAATTTGGTCTTCGACTTAACTGGACTGCGCAGTTTCATTTCCCTTGTATCTCTTACTTTGATCACGAGTTGCTGACTGTATCTTCCAAATCTTATTTCGTTTCTAACTTACTCGCTTTCCGTATCCACTCATCGTTCTCGTTTAGGGTTTCTCGATTTATCGAAGTCCCTCCAAGGTATATCTAATTTCGTCGAAGTACCGCCTCGGGAATTCTAAGCCATCGATGCATCGTTCCATATATCGAGCAGATGTGTCTGCTTCTGACAATTATGTGCTTATCAAATTCCTTTAGTGTGATAGGCCACATGTGTTGGTAGGCGCATCTACTAACGAAACAAGCAAGGCGAATAGCATAACAACGTTTGATCCAGGAAAGAGGTATCATCATTTTCGAGACCTTGAAACCCTGAGCTGTTAAGGCGAAGCTTGGACATTTCGATCCATATTGCCTCATGTAGATTTAGTGTCGGACGGAAGGTTGTGCATCACTCCAATGAACCATTCAGACTTTACTTATGCGACTGGACACGACTAGTGGATCCACGATTGTCATGCATGATCGTTGCATCTGACAGTCTTTCCTATATGGTTTTCTTCAGCGATAACTGCATGATGTACACATGATTTTTAAAAGAGTTACACGCTGAGTAGTGAACGATTTATTGTAACGTTTCACATCAACACTAGGATCTGTTATCAAACAAATAACTGTGTCAAAATGAAACTGTTCTGCGACTCAGCATATTCCCTGTTGGCCTGTTTTCACTCGTCTACCGTTTCCATGTCAACAAGGCTAACGTAGTGGCCATCTGTATCCATGTGTCAACTGAACGAAGTAGAGAGCTTCCAGTACAAGCCTTTCCCCTTTTATCTTTGCCCATGCAACCACTTTCTCATGATCCGTATTGATCTCGTTATATGTGCAGTGAACGGTCGTGTTCAACTCGTTTTCATGGGCTAAGATTCAAGGTGTACGATCGAGCACGAACAGTCCAATAAGTATTCAGTTTAGTCTTGGGAAAAATGTTGTTGCCTGCTCATGCTGCCTCTTACTATATGTATCATTTCCTCTCGTTCTGTGAAACCAGTTACATAGGCCACACAACACGAAGATGCATTTGGGAGTGTCATCCACCATGAGTAACTCATGGGCCGGTGACGTTCTGCTTGCTGTCTATCGTCGCGTAGTTGGTGGCAATTTACCATTCAGCCAATCCCATAGACTCAGCCCATCTGGTTAGTCGAGTTCTTGGTATGCAATCAAGGTAGGCCAAATATACCACGTTATCAATCGCAGAATTAATATTCATTTACCAATCCTCTCCTCTACTATGAATTCAGAAAACGGTTTACTCAGGCAAGATCTTCAACTTTCAGTGTATGAGTGGTTAAAAAGGTGGACGTAAATGTGCCTGTTGGTGACAACAGCACACTGTCATACTAATGTGAATTCAATCATTTGTTCTAATTGTGTACATTATCGGGATAAAAACACACTGACAATCATTTCGCCAGGATTTGGCGTACAGTAGGGAGTAGAAAATTATGACAGTTACCCACTGAAACGGATTATTAAGCAGTTACGTTACTGATTCAAAATGCCTCGACAGCACTGACTCAGCGATGAGCATTCGAAGGAGGGTTGTACATAATCAATGAAGCTGGCTCCATTCTACAGGCTGATCTTGTAAAAAAAGGAGACATTTTAGCCTGTCAGTTATCCAACTAATCGCAGACTAAGCTAGATTACACAGATGTATACTTGTTTCTCTGGTCTGCTGGACTATGTGGCCGTGAAATTAGATCTGACTTGCTATACACAGGGTGGTCTGGTTTGGGAGGGAGTGGGGGTGGGTGACAGTACAAGTTAAAACCGGGGACATCTCGATCAAGACCTGCGACCCTAACAATGATCGGTCCACCACATGATAGGGCACGGTTGAGCTGACGGTTGAATATGCCGGTGAGAGCCGGTGTCATCCGTGATCAGGTTAGGTCAGCGACAATGTAAGTGGTTAGATTTGCGTGCTTTCAGTGAGTGCGAAACAAGACAAACGAGGAGAGAAAGGCACACAAAATTGGTTCTCACAATTCAGTCCGTACAATTGACTGATTGAAATTTATTGATACCTACGCTATGCGAAACACTGATGTTCTGGCTAAAAATATCCAACTTCGCTAGTGAATATTCTATTACTAAAAGATCAGCATTCTGATGTCATGCATGAGATCAACTAATGAGCTTTTTTGTTCAAGGTATCGAGATTTTACATCGGATCAAGAATGTACAATTACAGACTGAATTCTTGATCGATAGAACAATAGAGTTTAAAAATTCACAGAAAAATTTGCCTACATCGGACTCATTAGAACGGGTACACAGATTAACACATACTTATTCAAATCTATGAAACCGTAGTGCACACATTTGTGGGTATCATTTGCACTTTGTACAGATGACAAGAAGTTGACTTTATCATCAATACAACTGTAGAATATATCTTAGTCAATATCAAACAGTTTATTAGCGGTGTGCGATCAAATCGGCACAGTAGAGCAATGGAAACTGGACTGATATAAACTCATCCCTACGGTCATAACCGTTGATTAGATCAATATGTTTTGTTGACTTGTGCATTGCTACTCGTAAACTGTGTTATGTATGAACCTGAAGCGCGGGACTTTTCCGATACGGTTACTAAATTGGTCTTACTTATTCCGTCATTGGTTTGTTTCAAAGAATTAGACTGACAACTAACCCAACTTATATGACAACGGTCACGTGTCTTCTCTGTTATTTAGGTAGACTCATGTGATACCGAGTATATCGTAACCAGACCCAGTTAGAGTTGATGTTGAATTAACCTACCCCATCGTGGTATATAATTGTCCTGAGAATGTTCCTAATAATTGAACTGCATGGAAGTTGCAGGACACCGAGGACAGTTAAGAACTAAAAAATTTCCGGTTGGACCTACTTAACTGTTTCGTTGAAATGCAGATATAAAATGCCGCGATCTTTCCCAATCACTCCAAATCGTGTTAACTAATTTAACTGTCAACAAAGTATAGTTGGCGTGGATGAATGTGCTGTTGGTCGATATAGGCGCGACCAATCAGAAAGCAGCTTGAGTGTTAGCACGAGTATAGGGTATCCATGTGGTCATGACGCGTACACACTACTCACCCGGTACAGTTACAAACTATCTGGACACCTTTTATTTTGTGTGTAGCCATTTTTAATGCAAACACCTTAAGCTGTAGGCTAATCACTCGTAATCAGCTTCCTGGAGGACGATTCCCGAAACCTTGACGCTATTCACCGCTACCAATACGTGACAGTTAGGAAAATCCCGACTGTAGCTTTACGCTGAGTTGCAGAGGTTCGTTGATAAATATGTGGTACCGCTGTTCTCCTAAATGGAGACGACGATTGTCTCTCAGACACCATTCACACAGTTAGCTTAGAAAAACAAAATTAAGGGAGTGCTGGTTTGACGAATTTTCCCATAGAAAGTCACTATCGTCATTCATCAAACTTTCTTTTACAAGACGCTTCCAAACGAACACTCAGTGTAGTCAAAACTTCACGACGGCAAAGTGACAATTGATAATGCTTCCGGGTTGTTTGGGTTTTAGCAACACTGTTGTGCAAACAATGGTGATTTCGTGTACAACACTCCTGAGGAAGGCCACCCGAGGTGGTTGAAACATAGAGTATTACAACTTGCTCATAACGTTGTGTTATTCTCAATCCATTTATCAGTGGTTGTTCTGCATTGTACATTTCACAGTAATTTATAATGCATTAACTGGCTCCTGTGAGACACATAACGGTCCACTTTTCATGCTCTAACTACTGAGATACTCATTTACAGGCATCAGACCAAACTACTTACCACAGATCCCACATTTTGACTTCTCTCTTTGCTCTGTTGCAGGACCAGCTGAGCAATCGTTTTGACTACCCAGAAGATGCATTTGGGACGGGATAGTATGTGCGATTGTGATTGATATTCCAGTGTTCTGGTTAATCATATAGATTGCATTGGGATAAATCATCTGATCTAACTGTCATATGCGATAACCGTACACAACTTCAGAATGTCTATGTAGGTTTTAGTTGACTTTTCAAATGTCAGGAGCTGGCTCTGTGGGCAGAATTCGATGGAACTTGTTCGAATGTGTTCCACAGCTTTGCGGCGGTTATCCATACAAAAATATTCTATAGTGTGATGAGGAAGGTTTTATTACTAAGCCGTTCCACCACGAGGTTCACGACGATTATTCTTGTACGACCTCGTGTCGGTTAGGATTAGTTTGTTAGATACTGTACATTTCCCAGAAAAACCTTTTTTACATGGTCATTCAAAATGTTCATCACTGTGAATTGTGATAACTTGTTTCCAGTATGTCCGACTTTGGAACTATACATCACAATGGGCACGTTATAGTCTAACCAGTTTATCCTTTTTCGAGCAAATAATGATATAATATAAATATTATTTAAACGAAACACGTATGAAAACCTTAGTTGTTTGAAAAAACCTGGACATCGGTGGATAACTGAGACCAAAGTTGAAATTTCACAGCTGCCGGATTAACTTCATAATGTTGGCTGTTTCTTTCACCTGCTTGAATCCACTCGCAGCTCAATTAGTTTGAAATGAAGTCTCTTCTAAACTATTCGAGGCTTCACCTGGCGAGGATACCAGAAATGATGTGTATCAGAAGGGAGAAGAAGAAAGACGGTTTTGGCCGAGAATATTATTTCCAGTACTACGCTCAGTTACTTCTACAGGTTGCATTGAATTCACCTTTGTCAACGATTGCCGAAGATAAATTCACTGCTAGGTCGCCTAAATTATCTTGAGTCGGATGTAGTTCTTTTGGGAGTGTGCATCTGACTATCCTCAAGTCAAGTGAAGAATCAGTGTTCATCATAGTTGATATCATTGTAGCCAACAGTCTGATTAGGTGTATGAAGCCTTCTTCTTATCTCAGTGGTATTGACTTATCTCGCTCCTGGATCTGGTTTAGATCAACCATTTAAACAAATCGAATATTATGCTAACAATGAGCATTAGAATATTCAAGGTTTAATGTTTTACGCATAGAGACTTATGAAGATTTGTGAACATTCCAAACTACTTATTAGTAACACATTTTCATCGCTTAAAAATAACTTTGATGTAGTTCAACTTTGGTTGATCAGCTGAGATTATATCGACGGGGATGAAGTCACCGAGTTAAGACATAACGATAGAGCAAGTGGATATTAAAGTTCAAGACAACAGACAAAAGGGGTTAGACTAAAACCGTGAAGTACAAACGATCAGAAATGAGAAAAACAGCAGCAACAGGATCAACAGGTAGTGAAAAATGAAGCAAAAATAAGAGGGCTGGATCAGCGGATGCTGTGGTTTTGTGTCACGTTATTTTCAAGCGGACTAAAGCTGTTGTTCTTTACTGGTCTCTCGGAAGCATTGTCCGGTTGTCGTAATGTAACACTGTGAAAAATATCCTAACCAGGTGTGTACCTTGCGAATATTCTCTTTACACGTGGTGGTAGAGCTGTATTGAATGCACCCAGGTAGTTGAACCGAGCTCACTTCAGCAAGGCGGTAGATTTCGCCGGTATCAGCCGATGTTCGATACCACGCAAATGTGAACAACCGTTTCAACAAATCTATCATAAACTCTTTTGCCCATTTCATCACACATGTGGATGTCCAACATAGAGTAGTGGGAGATGCAAACATTTCGTATCAAACTGTCAGTAACAAATTTACAATAACATGAAACGGTTTTTTTTATATCGAACAATTAGGGCATGAACTGTTTCAAAATTTTTAAACCGACGAATTCCCGTTAAAACTTTTGTTGTTACGGATTGAGCAAGACATAACAAGGTTATCACACAATAAACATTAAGTCAGTGACACACCAATATTCAGTTGTTCCAAACAGGCAATAGATAACCTCGTGCGACGATTAAATAATTGTCATCCCTATGTTAGTGTAACATGTCAATTTGAGGCTGATACTTGTTTGCAGTTTCTAGACCTATTCATATGTTATCGGGCTGATGGCTTTATTAAAATAAGTGTTTATAGGAAATCCACGTGGTCCGGTCAGTATCTAAACCATAGTAGTTGTACAACGGTTAATCACAAACGCGCTCCAGACAGTACACTATTCACATGCGGAGGACGAATCTGTACACAAGGCAGTCTTGTGGAGGACGACTGTACTATAATCGAATGGTTACCCAAAAAGGTTTATAGAAAGACATAGTAGACCAAACCCATCATCCGGATAGGTGGTCACTGTGGGAAAAAGAGGTTTATATAGAATTACCTTCTAAAATTAATCACCGTATGCATCAAGTAATGCAAATATTAATGAATTCAATTAAACGAACATTTGACGCAGACGGACCATGTGTATTAGTTCGAACCCAGAAGATACCTGTACCTTCAACTACTGAGGATCAGCATTTCGGTGCCACCTCACATTGTATGTAGAAATTTATATGTAACTGTATCATAGGCAAAAATAATAGATGCTTGGTCTCCAGAGTGAATGAATTTTTGCTTTATTGGGTGCTAAACTCCGTATTACCGAAGAATGACAATGTCGTTGAAACACACAAGCAATTAGTGTCCATGATCACAAGACAAATCCTGATCATTGGTCACGTCATCACGCCAGCTTGTGTACTCAGAATCCTATTATGTCATCCAAATCCGAGATTCTCGTGGTTTGCTGAGGCGATCGAAATCAACCGACTACATGTGGTCTTGTATGTTCACAAACAATCGTTTGTGAATTTGACACTGTCCCAGATTTAATGACTTTCCAAACCCACCGATTGACTATCCACTTCACCCACTCCCAAACTGTTCGATATAAAACACCGATTCTTGTTATTGTAAATCTGTTATTGACGGTTCAATGCGAAATATTTATTTCTACCATTCTTCTGGTCGGAAATGTTTGTTCAAATGTTCAAACAGGTATAACCAGGATGTGTGTGATAAAAAAATATTCTTTTTACCGAAAAGCGTGGCCGCAGTCCAATTTTGTGTTGTGTCGATGATAGGCGCCATTAACAAACACTGGCAAGTGTGAAACGCGAGTCTAATGATTCTATTTGAAATAGGTTCTCAAAAAGGCCTCTGAGAATGCAAGAGCTTCGAATGATGTTCATTTCAAATTATTACGTCTATTTGAATGGCTTATCCAGTCTGCGATAACTTGCACCTGTATGAAACGTGTCGCATTTTGAAACGTTTATCCGTATGTATGTTTAAGAAAGGCATCCTAGTTGGCCCAAAATCACAGTGTCATTTACAATACCAGAACGAACTGGAGCTTGTGACAATGCATAGTTGAACACCTGTCGAAAAGTCTCATTAAATCACCGACGCAGTTTAGCTGACATACCGAACCTGGATCATAAAATCCAACCTCCCTCAGTATTGGATCTGTTCAGTCAACAAACCATGAGATGGACCAACTTTTAGCTTAGCATGTTATCATGCTTATGCAGTGACAAGCGTATGCACTACTGACGAGCTGTAATGAGATCGAAACTGGAGTCTAGTACTTGTATTGGAAAGGGGCCGACTGCAAAGTCTATGGGAATGCGACAGCTGCGATCAATTTTAGGTGATGTTCAAACTATATGATAATCAAAATCCCCTACTACTTATCAGTAATCAAATACCGCTCAACAAGTCAATGATTTCTGTGATTTCAACTTGCAGAGAAGTCCTAGTCGAGGGGTGATCGATTGGAGTTAACAGACAGTAACTGTGTCTGCTCTCGAGGCGATCGGGCAACCTGATCATTACTCACAAGCGAAAGTGGTTGAGCGTTCACATTCGATGAGAATTTGGTCGTGAGGTCAATGGCGCAGTGGTAAACACGGTTGTCTCATGAACAGCGCGGCCGCAGTTCTAGTCTCCCCGTGGCCAAGATATACTGCACTAATGACGAGCTCAAGTGGAAGCGAAACTCGAGTCTATTGCTGTTTTCGAAATAGGCCGGCTGGAAATTCTATGTGAATGCGAAGGTTTTGATCACATGTGAGTGACATTCAATTTGAAATATTTAAGTAACAAACCATATCTTATTTATGTCAAGCTACTGTCACCAGTCGTTTCCGAAGCCTACTCAACTGGCCGTCAGTCGATGATGTTACGATACGACGGATTGAGAAACAAAACTCTTCTAACGATGTTAATCGCATTCCATTTTTTCCGCAGTTTATTCAAAAAGTTTGAAAACATTCATTTGAATGCTAATAACGACTTTGCTATTCAGAAACACAAGTGGTTTCTCACAAAAATGCCTAAGTTTGCAATTGGTTCATTTGGTTACTCCAAATCTAGCCAACTCTCTATGAAGACTTTATTCTCCCGAGGTCCCTCAGAATTATCAGCATGGGCCATAATGATAATTCATATGAGATAGGCAGAATTCATCATTCAGAATGGACCCAATGGTAAAAAAATCTGTTTATCGGTTCCACTCGGACAAGCGGTAGACGCGGTAAGTTGAACTATGGATCTACATTGGGAGATGAGAAATCTTACATTCTGACCTAATTACCCACGCAACTAATTGTGTCATATGAAACTCAAATAATCCGTGGACTTGACTATCCATATAGGTTTTCTCAAACACTAGAATTCACCAACATCAGTGAGTTGGATGGTGACTCGTATCCAAGTGTAACATTTTGGTTATCCTCATTCGTGGCATCGTAACTCAGCTCACTCACTCTATATGTTAAATAAACAGCTGACAATAGTTTGTGCGGTTTATATCAAGGAAACAACATTGTTTGTTCTATAACTTTGTCACGAAAATTGAACAACTCTGTTTATCGACACATGATACACGACACACTAACATTCTATCTAGATGAATTTCATTTGATGAGGGTTATTCAGATCGTTCTTTCAACAGAATGATATGTCATAACTTATGCCAACTTGCATCACCAAATGAATAGATAAAATATTGCCGATTTGAATTTATCGGACTTTTGTTTGCTCGGAGCATTTGAACTGGCAAGCAAACAACCGGAAGCCGAGCTAAACTAATGAGATGACGGTGAGCCTAGTTCAGACGATGAACACATGTTTATTCCAAGATGGTACAGCACACATTACATGAACAAAGCTTTCTCGATGAACGATAGTCCAGCTGCCTTCAGGGTATTCAGAACTTGATGTTCAAATTCTTGTATCGCTTTTTGTTATTGCTGTCGTATCCAACAAAGATGACTTTTGATGCAGATGGAGAGGGTGAGAAGCTGTAAAGTATTCACTCCACACCTCAGTGACCCGGATATCACTGTTATACTCAGTTTGCCCTAAATATCTACTCAGTTTTAATTACTCACTGGAGTTTTAAGGAACTATAATTTTACGACTTGAAAATCTCCCACACTTAATCGTATACAAATTCTTGATCTTTGTTGCGACTGTTATGTCTAGTTCGGAACACTCGTACGGAATATTATGTTCCTTGGTTATGCCTCATTTTCATTGTTATATAAAAAAGATTTGCGTTTGTTGACTTGAAATGGTTAGATGCGTAACGTGCAAACCGGCTGTTTCTTCTCTGATTGTCAGTTACGCTTGCGGACCAATTATGGGGAAATGAGGAGACACCGGTGAACAGGGTTTTCCCGAAGTAGGGGTTTTAACAACAGTCCTGTAAAAGGAAACAACACGAACAAGCATGAGCCAAAAGCCCAGTAAACCATGCACACGACTTACACAAACGAAAAATAAAACGGCGTCAACAACACAACGCAATACAAATTCAACCTGTGCGCGCTTGTTGGTTTCGATTGCACGTTGCAGATGAAACGTCTGTACGTGTACTAGCCTGAGCGAGAAAAGTATCAATACAAATTTTTTGCAACATCGGCAAATTATTACTAACTACTACGCTTTGAGGCACTATCGTCATCAATATCGTCGACAGGAGTTACTCAAACACTCGTCACTTGCCCGTCGTCTTCTGATCGACTTCCAACTTAGAATGCTCATTTTTTCTCGGTTATATCATGTTATATATTATTATTGAACAAGCAATTGTACAAGCTCTTCAGATACAGTGCATCACTAGGTTTCCCAGGATGGGGGGGAACCTATTTGTGGAAATCATACAGATAGTGAAAACAATGGAACTAACCTATACTTTCATCTCTGTCGTTTTGAACAATGTTTGGTTGACAGTACTCTGTCGTGCATTTTAGAATATACGTGTAGTTTACCAACCATCTTAAACAGGAAATATTTATTTAATTACTGCCTTCTTTTTACCCCATCTTCTGCTCAGATGACTATGGGTTTCACATCAGTAGTGAATATTACTCGGACAATCTTGTCTCGGGTTTGAGGAAAAGAACTGGGTGTGGCAATTCTGTTTGGTTCGATGTCTCCAATGTGACATTTTCATCCCCTACGATTCATTTGATAGGTATTGCTCTTCTCTGAAGAAATTTCCGTCTCCCAAAATGTTTTTTTTTGTGTGTGGGTGGTTTAGAACACATAAAAGCGTCTCACAGATTTGAAACGAGTTGTACATACTGATGGGAATAAACGTCATGTAAGTGAAGTGAATATTATCACATACGGATTCATCAACTTGTTGCATTTTCACAAAAAAGTAAGTTTATTTATGATTATTATTACAATTTCGCCAGGAGTGGAAAGATTCTATCGTTTGTATCATTGTTTAGAAAATGTAAATCCGTTTGTATCCACCTTAACAGCGTTTGGCATGTTTAGTTTAATTAAACTGTTATACTGTTAATGAAATTGAACACCATTCATGTTTGTTTGCAACCTTTAGAGTCCTGTAGCCAGCGTGTTCCGAAAAATAGCTCTGGATTCGAGTTTCGCTCTTATTAGGGCTCGTCAATGGTTCAGCATATCCCAGTCACTGCCTGTACTAGAACTCTGACCACGTTTTTATGACGCAACCGTGTTGACCACTGCGCCGTTGAAAACACGTTAGGCAAGATTGAATTGTCCCATGTAGAGGCTTAGCCACATCCATGTGTATAGTAGAAATACACTAAGTATTCTGTTAACTCCAGTCAATAATCACACGAAATTCACATACTGTTCACTACCGATAAGCCTGAACACGAGTAAAACTCAACTCTGTTTTCGAAGGTGATTACGAAAATGCCAGAGTTGAGATCACAAATGAGTAGGGTTCGGTATGTGTCAACTAAATTGTTTACTATTTATTTGTCAATGACAGTACAGTAAACATTTGGTAATGGTAAATTTTATTGTTGTAGCACACAGGTGACATTTTCTTGCAATTCTAACTGGCAAAGAATTTTCAAAGCAAGTTGGTCTTACAAGCGGATGTAATTTGAATTGAATTAAGCCAATTATCTAATATATATATATATATATATTGTTATGTCAACATACAATTGTTTGTTAGAAAGCTAAATCGGAAAATACTTCTCTAAGCTACAACTTATCAAAAGATCACAACAATGAAAATCTATGCTGTTTCCTCTGAATACTTATTGAATACTGCCGGCTGGCACAGCATACAATAAGAATATTCTCATATCTGATCTATTCACAAGTTGGAACCATTAGGGTAAATCATTGTTTGAATAAATATACTCAAATGTAGTTAGTTGACTGAACATTACAAACTGTAAGCTGTTCAAAAACTTTCTTCTGTAAATTGCCAGTACGAACGAACAAATAACCGAATGAACTAAATCGTTTTATCTGGAAAATCCGTAACAGTAGACGATGACATCGATAAAATTTTAGAATGCTTAGACAACGGAATTCACCCAAACGATATTACGTAATTGGAACATTATTCACGCCTGACAACAGCTTTTGGAAAGAAACACCAGGTTTCGTTCTTGTTAGAGCTCGTCAGCAGTACACATTCTTGGGATTTTAGCTTTTATCTACCAAAGTCAACTGCGTTAAGTAGTGTGAAATCGATCTCTTACTAGACACGACTGAAATGCTTAGATGCTCAGCCTATGAATAACGTTATACGGGGCAGTATTCGATGTTGCGACGTTGAGCTTTTGAATGGGTTTGCAAAACCAACTTTAAGTACCTGGTTTAGAATGCACAACGTAGCAGGTGCACACATTTCGCGTCGGCTCATCAGTACTAAGGTTATAGTAACCCGAAACGGCTTTGTTTATGTTGAACAACTTTGGGGGTAGGGGGGGGGAGATTATCAATCAGCGGGTTAGAATAAGTCAACAATTTCAAGTAATGATCAGGTTCACAATCAACCACCTGGCCTAGGTCGATTGATTTCGAACTCTTCGGTAACCTATGTGAATCCTCGACCGGAATAGAGCAAGCTGAATCAAAAACGTGACCAGAGGCCAGAATGTGCCCGGTAGATGAGTCGATACAAAATACATGTATCTATCATTCTTCTTTTTTTTTAGCTACTCCACTCAAACTTATAAAGAGGATCGATTGTCTTAAATTTCCAAAGGAATCGAATTTATGAGAATATCTTTATTGAGAAAGAAGTACCGATATGTCGAACGACCGTTTTCGGTGATTATTATTAGGTCTGCTCTAAATTGTTAAACTTGCCGAACTACTTATCAGTAATATAGTTTCAATGTTCATCGGTGGCGTCGGTAGATTCGGACATGAACTGATCAAGAAATCCTGTTTGGGCAGTCAATATCTCGGATCATTCGGTGGATTTCACTGAGTCTACGTGTACAAATTCTGAATTTCCGTCATGATTTGGTAGCTCAGTTGGTACAGCACATGCCTGGGCACACTGCTACTGTCAATGGTTTGAATCCAGCCGATATCCAGATTTCTCGCAATTAGGTATCTTCTAAGTTATCAAATCCGCTAAACTAGCTCTCATTCATGATTGTCACGGCAATTCAGTTCAAGATGTCTTATTAATCGACATCTATGCAGTAAGAGATTTGAAGCTATCTACTCAGTTTTGTAGCAATTATGAGCAATTATGACACAAAAACGCTGAAAGAAAACAATTTGTCTTCAGATTGAGATATGTGTTATCACCTACAGAGTTCGATGTCTTATCATTCACACACACTGAAACGTTTTCCGACTGTTTTAATGTGTTTTCATTTGAGGACTGTAAACAGTAATATGTTTTATACATCCGGATTGCTGACGTTTGAGTCTTCTACATGCTCACATCTTCAAAAAACAGCTAACGACTAACAAACTTTTCTTCAGTAACATAGAAATAACAATAGTAATAATACTAACCCGGAGCCTTATGGAAATAAATACAGGGTTACAAACTGTGAAAAATATGAACATATAGGAGAACATATGTTTTCAATAATTCATCTTCAGGCTGGTACAATTATGTAGGAAGTTAATAGAATTAGATCGGGATATCGATCAGCCTTATCACAGAGAAACTAGGTCACTGGTCAGTCAGTTGGCGATGGCTTGATTGGTCGGTTACGTCACGCTTGTTCATTGGTTTGACCACGCAGGTTGGCCATCGATCCGGTGGATTTGTGGCCATGGTAGGTGCAGCGCCTGAACAAACCGTTTTTGATGACATAATACTAGGTCAAGCAGCCTGATTCCAATTGCCTCGGCAGTACAAAGTGTTCTAATTCGGATCACTTTTGATGGGTTGTCTGGCACGCGATATACCACTCTGAAGGCTTGATCAGTGTTCACCTGGTGTCCGCTTTCAGCCACCAATCAAGTCATCGCCAATTTGATTGATCAGTTACCTAGTTTCTCTGTAATAAGTCTGATCGATATATCGATCTAACTCTAATAACTACTGGCCTGAGGATGATTTATCGAAAACATATGTTTGCCTATATGTCATTAACTTAATGGGTATATTTGAAACGATGTGAAAAATATCTATCGATTAGGTTTAGTGATAAATTCAAAGATGGGATACCTGAGTGTGTATAAAATGTGGGACAGATAGATGTATACCGTAATTTGGTTGATGTGTTTACGTGAAATTCCACTGCAACATGATGGCTGTCTAAGGAATCTACAACCATCGGAAAGATCAACAAATCTAGCGGAAAGAGGTGGACACATGTGTAATTACTGGACCGATTTAGTGGACCGGACTGAAGAAGTATAACAGGTTGGGCGAATAAATGTTTATGCCGAAATTTAGTTGAATATCTGTAATTACACTCGTAGAAATTCGGATAAACAGGGCAGGCTGCGTTTGGTAGAATTTTTGCTTCAGATTTCTGACGATGAGAGATAAGAAATCAGCGATGTGTTTGTAGAGAATGCTACCAGTTCAAGATAGATGTTTTGGAGCTCGACAAAAGCCAGTAAAAGCAAGTGGTGAACAACACATTCAGCGGAGAAGGAACGTGTGTATGATAAATCGATCGACTCAGTAAGTGGGAAAGAAGAAACCTAAAACTCCGTAGCGTACCGAAACCATTACTGACACGAAGTGACTATCTCATGTGATTACTCAAAGTAACCATAAGTTAAGATGGAAATTTGGTAGGTGTAAGAAGGAATGAGCATGCATGGATTACTTTACAGAAACAAATTTGGAAGAGACAGACTACAGGATTCCGACCAACCTGCTCGTCCAGATAAACTGTTCAGCAGAACGAGAGAGGACTATCAAATCGTTTGATGCTTGAAGTTATATCAACTGCATATTCGATTGCAATGACATGATCAAAATTTGGCATGGATGCAATTTAAATTGAGAGCATGGACGTGGGAAGACATTGAATGTCGGTGTCACTGATGACGAACGATAAGGCATGACAAACAAATTGGATAAATCGACTGTAATTCCTAACCAGATCGCGTGACCGACTGATGGACTAGATTTGACTGTCGTCTCATTCTTATAGATAATCGACGGTTGTGGTCATTTTAGACCTAAAGAATTCTTTCGATTCGGTAGGTCGTAACATCCTCTGAAACTGTCTTCTTCGCAAGGGAGTGCCAGAGAAATATGTGAATTCGTTCGAAAATACCCAATGAAGTCATCAGAACAACAAAGTAGCGAACAAGACTTGTTTTCTGTGTTTGATCATCAGGCTAATTATAACACTATAAATATGAAAATAGTAACTGGGGTGAGTTAGAAAAACGGTCAATAGAGGTTATGGACGGTGTGTTTGTTATCAGTCACTGTTCCAAGTCGTGGGCTTGATTGATTGTGGACCAGGGGAGGTTAAGTGTCCGCACGAAATTCTGAGCACAGGTCAGGGTTGCGCAATCGGATACTAATGACCTCGGCTGCGGTCAACATTCGGAATCTCACCACTTTTGATCAATTCCTTGGTACACGGTAAACAATCTGAAAAGCGTCTTTCTTACTGACAGAATGATTAGAGTCAGTCAAATGAACAACAATCGCGCTTGAAACCGTTTTAACAACCCCACTATTCAAATACGCAAGATGATGTTCACGCACTCTATCAGACACTCGCCTTGTAGTACGACCAATGTTTGATGCTCGACACGAGCGGACAAATGAGTACACAAAACAACTGGTTGTAGAACATGGAAGTTTGCCTTTGAGTTGTGACATGATAACGGATGTTGAACGGGAACTCACGCACAGTTGAGCGCCAATGTAGATTGTTTCGACTGACTTTTTGAGCTGTCTTGAGATAACTTCAGCCATCGGATCTCCCTCGAAAGGAAGACTAACAAAGGCAAGTTTCTTATTCACAGAGGGTGGCTTAAGCTTCAACTGTGCCGTCTGCATCGTCTTCTGAATGAAACGCATTGGGTAGGCATTCTGTAAGAAAGCTTCTTGTAGAAAGTCTAACTCGGCTTGTAGAGTATCAAGGGTGTAGATCATTAACGTCCTACCCGTCAGACTTTGTATGAGGTTTCGCTTTTAATTCAACGGAACGAAACTGTCAAAGTGAATGTATTGACTACTCCAAGTTTGTTTCCTGAACAAATTCCGTTGGATTAAACCATCTTCTCTTCTTACTGTGCTAACATCCAAGAAATTTATTTGATCATTGTTGTCTGACTCCTGGGTGAATTTAATACTGTTACGGGCTGAGTTAAAAACTGTCATAACTCCGTTCATGTTAGAATTCTCGTTGATAACTCAGAAAATATCATCAACAAGGCGTTCATAAAATGCTAACTGTTCAATGACCGCACTCAATTGAATCTGTTGAGATTACTGTATGCTCACTCTGCAATCACGGTGAAGGTTTATGGATAGCTGTCTTGAGTGTTCATCCCTTCTAGCGGTGTTCGTCAAGGATGTCTGATTTTCCTCTTGTTCAGTTTTGCCATAGACGACGTTCTGGAGGATGTATTTGGAAAATGTAGTGAGCTTAGTGTTGAGTTTTGTCCTTGCACTAAGTTAACTGACCTGGAGAATGCGGATGATACTGCCTTTATTAACCCCTCTGTCGAAGAGATGCAAACCTTGCTGAACAATTCCAAACATTGAGTTCCCTTTAACAAGTTCATCAGTACAAAAAGAAGACCTATGTTACGATATGCTAAAATTTCGTTTACTCCCATCAGTCGCAAATGTAAAACAAACAGGTTATATATGACAGACATACAGAGACAGAAAAGGTATGGACACATACAGTCAAACCATGTATTTTGTCATCAGTACCACAGTGACCCTACCGGTTGCTTCAACCACCTCTGTGCACATAACGCTGGCTGGTGAATTCTGGTCAACCTGGCTTTGCTAAAGATAAGTAGTTTCGGGTTCTGATAGCATAACAATATACCGAATGATCTTAGTAAATGAACCTGGTGACCTGATATCATGGGATGTCTGACAGTCGATGATACGAGGTTTGAAGCAAAGGATTCACCGGTTTGAGACTGTCGTGCCATGATTTGTTTTAATCAGTTCGGAACGTGTTCTGCTACTCGTTGAGATTGTTGTCGGTCTGTTCTGCTTATGTAAACATCATTACAACTGTAAGTAAACCGGTGAACAATGCCGGAGACAGACTAGTTACACAACTACACTGCGTTCGCGATGGTATAGAACTGGTTCCATGGTGGTTTGAACCAAGCGTAATTGGGCAACCGCATACGACTGAGACTCAGTGAACACACGGACTGTCTAGAATCCGTGATATTCACCTGACCTACAATTCGAGCTGGAATTAGCAATTCAGTATGCTGCGACAAGGCAAGTGACCGGACTTGTTTGTATGGAATGCTCTTCGCGCCTTCAGAATGCAAAATACTGCTTCAAGCTTTTGACATTTCCCCCTCTACTACACGTAATTCACTTGAGACTGTAGACAGTTTCACATACTATAGTGGCATTATCTCGTCAGCTTGTAATATTACTGACGAAGTATCAACGTGGATGGGCAATGCACTAGTTGCCTTTGTCAGCCTGCGTCATATGTGGCATCGAGAATACTTTCGGTTGTCGCTGAAAGGAAAGGCACATAATGCTTGCGTACGTTCTGTTTTGCTACATGATTCGGAAGCGTGGCTTGTTTGTATCAAGAATGCTAACAGATTTGCTGTGCTTGACCATCGTTATCTCAGCCAATTAGCCCAAATTAAGTCGACTGATCGTGTGTGAACAACACGGTTGTTCGCCGGCGGGTACTCCGGAGCGCTGGTGATGCGTGATCAGTTGGTTAGGTAATCCAGTTTTACAGCCTGCAGTGGTTGGTTCACGTACTCTGCATGCCAGCTAACCGTTTGCCATATCGGGCATTGCATACTTAGATGACTAACGACGTAGCCGTCAAGCAACAACATGGTCACGAAATACTATGACTCCGATTGGTCTATTGAGCGAAATTTGTAGGTGTCGCTTGAGTGGCTGGTGTCATCGTGATCATTCAGATCTCTGGTTGGGAATGGTATTCGAGATGACAGTTTACCATAGTCAATGACGTACTTACATCCATACCAGTTCTAGTTATTCTATTTAGTTTTTATTTATTTATTTAAATCTTTTCATCGGAGTTTTATCATCTGGGATATTCCACGTCATTGTTGAAGTGAGCAGCAGCTCGAGTCACAGTATCTTCTGGCTAGATTTATGTCTATTATGGTGATGACACAGTGGAATGAACTGGACAAGCGACATCATTCGAGATTGAATGTTGTCGACAATCGGCCGATTGTCTAGATTTACGTTTGTTGGGAATAGTGGTGGTGCTGTTCGTTGCTCGAGTTGGTAATTTAGGTAATCGGATGTTCACCTGACCTGACAGTTAGTCTGAAAAGGACGTCAACACGTAGATGTTTGAACGTAGAGGTTTGAGACTGATCAAACTCCGCACACAAACGTATACGCTCGAACACAGACCCGGCAAACATACTGATTGTCAATAAGTCCGTGATGTTCACCTGACCTACATTTCGAGCGAGAATTAACAGTTCGAAAAACGTCATTGCTAAAGACGAGCATGAAGTTGGATGTGTCTGGAACGATCTTCTTTCCGAAACTGGTATATGCTATACGTGCCATCATCTAACCCTGCTAGAGGTTGTATAATATCATTGCAAGTTCATTAGAAACGATTGATGATAAACTGTCAGATCTGCCTGCTTCGCTGGACTTTTCAAAATCCGTTTATCTCATAATAAAAATGGAGAAATCAGTGAGAATAAAGAAAACCCTTTGAGACCTGGGAAGAAATTTCTCGTTGTCTTCTTAACGGGACGTTTGAGCTGTTCCGTATCGAAGATGAAGACTATCCATTACTTTATCAAGAAGGCATGAAGACGTACTGTGCGAGGTGCAAGCATTTCGTTTATTCTTACCAGTCGGTGACATAAAACATTCCGTTATATGGGTTAGGCGTGTAGCGACAAAACAATGAAATGAACGGGCTTCGAAACACTGAGTTCCCTTTAACCACTTTATTAGAGCAGAAAGCAGACATATATTGCAATTTGTTAACATTTCATTTACTCTCATCAGTCGCAAACGTAAAACATGCAAGTTATATACATCATACAAATAAGGACAAACAGGGACTAGACACGCCTACAAATACACCAATTATTATGTGATCATGATCATGGCAACCCGATAGGTTGTCTCAACCACTTTTGTGCACACAACGTCAGCTGGGAAGTTTGGATGAGCATCGCTTCGCAGAAAGCTACCAACTTCGGGTTTCGATTGCTCAACAATATCTTGAATGAGTTCAGTGGGTCAACTTGGTAACCTGTTGTCATGAGGTGTTTAGCACTCGATGACGTTGGGTTTCGAGCCGTCAGCGCAACAAATTGAGACTGGTGCATCATTTGTTGTTTCAACCACTTCGGAATGTGTTCGGTAACTCACTGAGATAGTTGTCGATCTGTCGATCAGTGACGGGGTCAACTAAATGATCTGTTATGATTACGTGTTTCGTGATCGAAGACGCCAGATTTTTGTTCGGATTTCGGTATGCTGACCCGCATTGGGTCATTGTTTGTATCAGTCACTTGACGATGTGATTCGTGTTCATTTGTCATAAGTTTTGGTCCGTTCTACCAATGTCACCGCGTTATTTGAAAGATCTCGCAAGCGTTTATGTCATACGGTAATTTGGGAGTGCGCGGTATGTTCACAGCCAATGTTAAACAGTGCACATTCTCATTGGTTACTGTGTTCCCTAATTGGTTACACTAACGAAACTATGGAGATAGTAAACAAAAAGTGTTTCCATCACATCACTTTGAAAAAGGAGAAACCACGCTTTCTTCCTATAAATTTAAAGAGGTATATATTGTTTCTTCAGTGAGCAAACAGGTGTGCCTCATACTTGCTAAATTCATTGGGTGGTTTCTTTATCTAATATGCAAGATGGTGGTGCACACTACTGCTTTCAGACTTAAACGATGTAATTGATACCTACGATCGAACTGTCTTTCAATCTGAGAATCTTAATCCCGTCTATCTACTATTTGTCATGAACTAGTTCAGTAGCTAATTTCAGTTTTTCAATCAATAGTTGATCATGTTGTGAGATTAATTTCCGATCATTGTGGTATTTTAAGAAATCTGTTTGTAAGTTCTACGTAGATATGTACCTTAAAATACCGGACTGTTCTTCATCGTAACTGAGTTATAGCGTTGTACAGACGAATTTCCAATCCACGCCAGAATGTCCCACAGCCAACCGGCTACTATGTACTGAATTAAGTATATATATACATACATATATATATATATATGCATGTGTATACACCAAAGTGTTTTCATATTGATGCTACTCACAAGGAAACCCTATTTGCTGTGACTAGGTCACGAAACACGTAGTTCGTTTGAACATATTTGAGAGATAGCACCCGAAGTGACGAAACTATGATGTAAAGAAAGCTTGTATGTTTACAGTTATTTTGTTTTACAACCTAAATCAACCGTATCATCAACTTCTCGGGCACCAGATCTACGAAGATTTGGTGGATGTACTTTAAGTAGTTCCGCTAAATTATTGCCATCTGTTTAATGATTTCGTTCTAACGTGTCAGAAAATAGTTTGCGACGACAATGGGATTAACATGTTGCTAGTCAAGTTGTTCTGGTTTAATCTCCATAAAGTGTAAAATTTGGGCCAATCAATGGGATTAATGTGTTCACGAGAAGTAAATTTACCACTTCTTGCAAGCCAAATTAATAATAAGTAGTGTGGCAGATTTATTAATTTAGATGAAACCCAACTGTGAAAATTCAGGGCTTCGGCTGGATTCGAATCAGCGACAGAAACACCATGCCTCAACGCGGCAGTCGATCCCCTGAATCATTTGGTAGATTCCATGTGAGACAGTGGGACGGGTGGGTAACCGAATCCAAATGTGAAATTTCCGAGCTGTTGGCGCCACTTTGTAGCTCACTTGGTAGAGCGCTTGCCGCGTTGAGGCATGGTGTGTCTGTCGCTGGTTCGAATCCAGCCGAAGCCATGACTTTTCACAGTTGGGTCTCATCCAAAATCGGAACAGGAAGTCAACCTGTTCACTTGATGCACAAGTTGAACTAATTTAATGGAAACAGTCAGCAATCATAATTGGCTGTTATAGTGCTCATCTTGGAGGTCTGTGAGCATTCGTCGTAGAAGTACCCCTCGATTGCTAGGGTGCTATGGACGTATTCTTATGCTACTCAAAAATGATGTGATACCTCATCGATTAAATTTTTAATCCTGACAACTTTGAGTTAATTGGCCAACGTGGACTACAATTTTGACATACGTCGGATAAAAGGTTTTATGATGCTGAAGAAATTCATTAGAACCCGTGTACTTTTACGAGTTAGAAAACTTTACAACGCTTATGCAAGCGTGACCGTGCATTAGACGGTTTTAAGAACAGCATAAGGAAGACACAATAAAATCGAACAGTTTATTCGCAAACACAGTAAGGATCATGGGAGCATAAATCAAATTGTATATAAGCTGATTAGACCACAAAAAGGGAGATTTGATACGGATATTTCAATCAGGCGTGAGATAGTAAAACGTATTTACGTTCCAGCATCGACAGTACACTTCAAACACCTTCTCAAAGTTGTCCTGATTGGTAATTTGGACACAAGTGTAAGCATCACAAATATACGCATCCTCTGATGTGGTAGGTTTGCCGTGTGACTACCAAACATAAGATTATGCCTTAGCGAATACGATGTCTGAGATAACACTTTGAATGTCCGAAATAACGTCGCCCTTGATTTGTTGTCGTGGGTGTCGCGTACTGAGCTACCCAATCGAAAGAAAATCAGAATAGGGATCTGAGCGACACTAAGCAATCTCGATTTACTGGAAATGTAGCAGCTTTTTATGGAAAAACAACAGTGTTTACAGTTGCTGTTAAGCGACAGGCGTCCTTAAGCTTTGATTAGTCAGTTTGTTGCAGTGTTGTTCCATGACCTTGCTTCTAACAACTCGGTTGTTTGAGAAATATATGCATTCGAAAGCAGCTGATCGCCGTCTGTGATTAGTTGGCACCAGTGTGACTATAATTCCGTCTGTAGCAGCTTGTGTGCGAACAATGATTGACTGAACCTTCCCCAATCAAGAAAACACTCCAGTCCAATTTCATTGTACCATTTCCTTTTTCACAAGTTTGTCGATTTCTCGTTCTTGATGGCTCCTCATGACTTGCATCACGGTTGTCTCTTTCCGGTAACGTTCGCTCTCTCAAATACACATGATGTCTTCTTTTCACCACCCCGTTCACATTAACATCATATGACCTATGCTGACTGTCACTGACCACCTTACCACATGATCACTGCCTCGGGTTCTTAGGGACACACTGGACTCACACCTTATCTCCTGGTTTACAGCTTGTAAATTTTCAATCCCGGAGATCATAGTATATTAGTTGTTGCATTCGACGTTACTGTAGATTCTTCTGAACAGTTGACTCATCTAATATGTCATAGCGCAAAAGTTCAGATGCCACCGGCAATTTTGTCCGTGCCCTTCTCCCAAACCTTCGCTGCATCGCACTGTATCCATTGATCTCATTAAACATGTTTCTCCTTTCCAGAATCATTAGATGTAGGTCTTACCCTGATTATTGGGCAATTGATAGCCATTAACAATCGCTTCGTCCTTCTCGTTTGACTGACTGTGGTGTAGGCTGTTTGTTCGATAGTAAAACTCCTATTTATCTGCAAATGCCTTGAATTCCACTCACGCAAACTAAGGACCATTGTCAGAGAAAACACCTCCGATATGCCATGGTGAGCGAATTGAGCACGCAGTTTATTGACAACTACACCGTACATTCTGATCACACATGGACATGGAACTAATTTTAAACAAGTCAAAATTCCACAGAGCGGAAACCTCATGGCTTAAGGGATTAAACAGACAGACACCCAAACTGAGAGCCAAAATTGTGGGAATGCCGAATACCAGGGTAGCCGCAGTGTCAACACAAATTGTTTCTGAACACACAGGGGGGGACTGTGACGTGTAATGGCCAAAGCCTCAGCAAATATTACTTCGGAAAACATCACATGAATTGCGTCTTCTCATTGTTTTATTCAATTCATTAAGGGAACAAACTGTTTCAGATTTCAAAGTAGTATGTGGAATAGTCCACTGTGACCAGGTACTGTTTCCCACCGTGTGTGAATAAATCGGCTGCAACTAGTTGCCAGGGTCTTTCCGAAAGTTCCGTCAACAGCATCGTTTCCTTCCCTTGACTTGAATCGCGCCTTCTGCAAATTTCAATTTGTGCGCGAAAACTGATTTGCTGAACCTTCTCCAATCAATCAACCGCTGCAGTAAAAAATCTCATTACAATCAGAAGGACTGATTTTTATGAATAAGCAGATAGTCTGGCGATGTAACGCAGTTTGTTGCCATATACTATACTGCCTTAAACAGATCAATTGTGGGTGATGTTCAGTCTATATGAAAACCAAAAACCCTACTACTCACCAGTAATCAAATATCGCTCAACAAGTCAATGATTTCTCTGATTTCAACTTGGAGAGAAGTCCTAGTCGATGGGTCATCGATTGGAGTTAACAGGACAGTAACTGTGTCTCCTCTGGAGGCGATCCAGCAACTTGATCATTACTCACAAGCGAAAATGGTTGAGTGTTCACATATGATAGTTTGGTCGTGCCTAATGTGAGGTCATTGGCACAGTGGTAAACACGGTTGTCTCATGAACAGCGTGTCCGTAGTTCAAATCCCGGCAGTGGCGATCATATGCACTACTGACTAGCTCTAACGAGAGCGAAACTCGAGTCCAATGCTTCTGTTGTTCGAAAGGGGCCGACTGGAAAGTCTATGGGAATGCGACAGCTGCGATCAATTGTGGGTGATGTTCAACCTATATGAGTATCAAAATCCATTGGTTATTTAGTGGAGTCCTTTATATTGATCAGTCTGAAATACGCTATGTCGATGCAGGCGAGATATTTAGACATAACTGTATGTTCTAATTGTTTGAGTAGCTATTCTGGAAATTGGATGAGCTTTTTTCTGTAAAGTTACCTCAATTTTGTCAATATCGTAGTACTGTGCAAATACTTAGAATCGATTTGCAAGTTGATTTAACGGTTCATCTGAGACATACTGAAGTTCGTAGATAAGTGTACATGTCAACAGCGCCTGTAGAAAGTGTGTAGAAGCATAATCCGTTTTAAGATCTTTGGGTGTTTTGTTCCTTTACTTGTGCAATCAACTGTAAATCTTACAGGCTGTGACAGCTGTAGAGAAAGAACATGTGTATAAACTATATTGTTGACGGTATCGGAAAGGAATGTTATATCTTGTTGATGTCAATACTGTCCGTTTCTTCGCTGCTGACGATCTAATCTTGGCATGGTTATTAGCCTGATCCCTGGACAAATTCGCTGCATCCTCAATAAGTAGTGTCTCACGGACGCAGTCTGTCTACTTATCGTCTTCCAGTCGTTACATGTTCATAACGTATTACCCTTTTGTTTGACCAGTTCGTTCGAAAACACTTCCTGTACGACAACACTCACTGATTCCTGTTTGGCCAGCGAAATCAGGCGCGGTTGTGTTATCGGAGACGCCCAATCGAATTCCATCTCAACAGTGTGTGCATGATTGAGCTCTGAAAACCCGTGCTTTTGCTTCCCAGTGAAACAAGAATTAGGTAATGAGTAGATGCGTTCTGTCAACAATGATGGTGAGACGCCATCAGGGGTATCTTGGTTGGCTTGTGTTACTTGATGGGATCTGCAGCATCGAGCAAAATGTCTTTGTTTACTGATGCTCATACAATGGACGTTACTTGCCAGACATGTCTGTCAGTCTGTTTTCTGCAGGTCATTGCCAGAACATTAGGTAACCTGTACTGGAGACTGCACTGTTCATGCAAGTATTCAGAAAATGTGTCCTGATCCTACTCAGTCTAAGATGAACGAGATCTCAGGATCTACCGATCATCTGATTGCGATGTACGGGGTTGTTTGTTTCCAATGAGTGTAACAATCATTCTTTAGACAAATAGCTCGCATTTTTAAGTGCCACTGTATGATTAAAAAAAGTAACAATCTTCACTTTTCTTAACTCAGAAATGCCAGTGCCAAATTCGTGGCAAAAGGAACTTATGTCGACATTGCAATGGAACAGACCCAAGACATGTGACGCTCAACGAGACAACACTAACTTGTTTGGTCACGAATCCATTCAGGATCATTTTGACAACGTTTCAGAATATTTGCCAGTCGATGATCCACATAACAAGGTGACATCATTACAGTCATTGGACAAACGCTCAACAACAGCTTATCATATCCAAAGTTGTATCAGTTGGCCCCACACAGTCCAAAGTGAAAATGCTCTGACAGACAATGCGTTTCTTTCGTTAGGCAGTGAATGCGAGTTCAAGTCAACTTCAACTGCTTGGACATCACCCTGTTCTGTTGAGGAAAACCAAGTGCAAAACAAAGGATTTGCTTATGGACGTTTCGAGTTTGAACCGTCATATCATTATCGTAAAGATTGTCAAGCTAACTCAATCAAAAGTTTTTCGCCTGATATGTCGGATTCTCACAGTGAACATCCCATAACGTGAGTATTTGTCGATAATATCGAATAGCTTCACGAAATAAATGAACTCATCATTACAATAAAACAATATTAACTGTAAAAACGTGTGAAACGATAGTGACAGTATCACCAAACCCGTAGACAAAAATGCGTTATAAAATTAACCCGTATATTTCTACTTACACTTACTATACCGATTTGTATAGCTGTTATAGTTAACAAGGCGAACGTGGTCAATTATTGTAAACTATCAGGCAAAAGAAAAACGCTATCATCTTTGATTTATCTAACAATTACGTACAACCTTACGCTGACCTTTTAATATCGATCACTTAGACTATCTTCGATGAATACGTTCTAGTGTTCCATTAATCGATTATCATTCTTCTGCATCTGGCCAGATATATTCAGAACATCCAGCGTTTAATTGAAATGGTTGATGATTTAATTCCGAATAGTCGTCGCACTCTTCCCATTTTGTGTTTGCAAAATACACTTGACCTGCAAAGTTGTCTAGTGCACGAACTCCTGTACAGGTTATGTTAAAACACGGGACCATGAACAAGTACACTCATTTGCACGGTTCATGTGCATTCACACACACACCGTAGTAGAAAGTTGTCATTCGTCCTAGTGGCACTTCCTCCATAGTGCGTACACATTATTCCGATAGTCTCTTCTGGTCCGTCGTCTTCCTGGCGTTGAGGCTCGCCCCTCTAGTTCCTGAATGTACGCACTATACTATTCATAAATGAGGCTGCCTTTCATACAACAACGAGGTTGGGTAGATTGACACAGCATTACCCTGCACTCTGCGAATGCTTATGGTGTTCTTGAATCGATCGGCTCAGAGTCGCCATACATGTATTTTTTTAATCTAACCTCGTTTATCAAAATAGTATCTCCTCGGTCTCGATCGACAACTTTTGAACCTTGACACATCCAGTACCACGGAACTACGTTGACACGAATGAGATGTTGACCGATTTACTAAGTGATATTCAGTAGCAGTCGCATAAGCAACCGGTGCCGAGAAGTAGGCGCAGTTTGTCCTATTCAATCTGAGTGAATAGATTTCCAATACCGGACTGTCATTGTGAGCCATACTCTTCTCCGGTTAGATTGGCGTTATTTAACCGACAAGGCATTTGCAATTCATTTCCCTGTCAACAATTTGTCAAAATTACTGATGACTAGTCGGGGATTTTGTTTATTTCAATTTGAACACCATTCACAATTGAGCGCAACTGTCGCATTCCCATAGACTTTCCAGTCGGCCCCTTTCGAACAGCAGAAGCACTAGACTCGAGTTTCGCTCTCATTAGAGCTCGTCAGTAGTGCATATCATCGCAGGTTTATTGAGATCGGAGATCTTGACCTGTCTAGGAAGTCCTAATCACGGGGTTATCGATTGAAGTTAACAGGACAGTTACTGTGTCCAGATCTCGAGACGATCGGGCAACCTGATCATTACTCACAAGCGAAAGTGGTTGAGTATTCACATGCGATGAGAATTCGGTCGTGCCTAACGTGAGGTGAATGGCGCAGTGGTAAACACGGTTGCCTGCTCATGAAAGCGTAGCCGGAGTTCTAGTGGCCGCAGTGGCAAGCATATGCACTACTGACGAGCTGCTCTAGTGAGAGCGAAACTCGAGTCTAGTGTTTTTACTGTTAAAGACTGGAATGTCTATGGCAATGCGACGGCTGCGATCAATTGTGGTAGATGTTTAAATTGAAACTTGTCAAAAATTATAACGCCACACTGAGTGATGATTAGAACTTTTGGTGTTTGAATAACCCACCGACGAAAAGTCGACAAACTGTATGCCACAGGTTGTAGTTCAGTTTATATCTGTTAGTTGGTTGTAGCGATTTCAAGTCAGCAGTTCCAGCTGAATGTTACTGAACAGACGACCGTTCGTTTAAAATGACCAAATGGCTATTTGAACATTCTACTTGCAACGTAACAGGTAGTTAAAAAGAGTCTCGAAACTGGTGACAAATGTTTACTATTGTGGTGCGGTACGGGATTTCGCTTTTCACAATTTGAACGTCATCGACAAATAATCGCGTATGTCACACTCCTGTAGACTTTTCAGTCAGCCACTTTTGAAAAGAAGCAATAGACCCGAGTTACACTCTTGCTGGAGGTGGTTAACAACGGACGGCGCCAGAAATCTCACCACACTCATGAAACAACGGTATTGTTGAGCCCATGTTGAGCACGACCAAGTTATCTCACTCGGAAGCTCAAGCACTTTCGTTTGTGAGTAATGCTTCGATTGCCCGATCATCTCGACAGGAGACACAATGACTGTTCCATTAACTCCAATCGATAACCCGCCGTTTACAGATGATAATTCGGTCGCACTTAATGTGAGGTCAATGGGATAGTCATCAACACGGTCGCTTTGTGAAATCGTGGCTGGAGTTCTAGTCCTGGCCGTAGCAAGGATATGCACTATTGACGAGCCATAACAAGAGTGAAACTCGAGTCTAATGCTTTTGCTGTTCGAAAGTGACCGACTGGAGATTCTATCTGAATACAAACGCTGTGATAAACTATGAACGACGCTCAATATATGGGACCTGAAAAGTGAAATCAGAAAGGCTATGTTGCACGGTTTATGTCATAACAGATTTCGCTGTATCTCTTTACGAATACTTACTGCAGACTGTTAATTTTTATCTAATCAACAACAAACCGCATAGCACGTTCCAGTCAAATGTCCATCGTCTATTGGCGCACAGACCATGCCGCTCTCACGGCAATGAATGTGACGAACAGAACCAGTTTTTCCTTCTGATAACATGGCTTGGTGATTGTGTGGATGACCTTGAACTCTTTGGTCGTGTCCAATTGATGATGCGTCAATAACAAGTGTCGGACAGTGGCTGAGGTGGGCTGCTTGTAGCTTCTGGTGGTGGTGTCTGTGACTGTCGTAGCGTCGATCGGTTGCATAGTTTCGGCGTGTGTTCGCTAATTCCGGTGTGCAACTGGCGCTCAGTTCTGGCAATGTGGTTGACTCACACCCACAATAATGTTGGTAGACGAAGTGAGAGTTGTCGGACGGAGGTACTGCCTGTTTGACGGGGGTTGTTGGGATGCGAATAGTTTCGTAAAATGCAACCAACTAAGCAGTGCTAGAGACTCGCTGGATAATTGTTTGCAGACGTTTATGTAGCAGTAAGCTCACCTCATTCAACATGAAATGAAGATTTACAAACATTAACTTTTTGAGACCTCTTACCTTCAGCTGTTCCTTTCAAGCTGGTTGACTGAATTTCCCGATAAACCGATAGAGATAACCGTTTTCCATAGGCACATAGTTCACATTACTCGGTTCGATCTCCAGTATTTCCACGGAACAAATGTGTTCAGCCCAGTCAAAAAGTGTTCGGATTAGGCCACGTTTATAACCGATCAGCACGAATCTGATCAGTCCACGTGTTCTTACGAAACACCGTTGGACTACTACATCGCATTTTCTAACCATGAGAATATCCAGAAAGAACAACGAATTTTGGTGTTCTTCATTGCGGGTTATGCGAATATTGCTAGGTAAAATGTTCATCATGCCAAATGTAGTCAATGTTTGCAGTAACGAGTATTTCATTCATATATCATCATATTTTATTGCAATTTCGCTTTGTGGTTTAGTCTCGATTTGATAACATTAACTGAAATCTTCACGGAAATCTGACGTTATCATATGAGTTTGAAAAAGAAAACACTTTCGCTTTTCTGTAAATCGTAAGTCCACCTGGGCTGAACACTATCTGAATTTCAACAGTTTCTCATTTATGCAACAAAACGCTCACTAGTTCTTTGTTTCTTCTACAGCACGTGAACTACACGTACGAGTGATACACTAGATATGTAGTTAAAACTTATTAGTGACACCTTGGTCTTCAATGCTGATCCACTAGATTTTATTGATTTTCGCAATAAACCGAAAGTAATGAATATCGAAGAAACATCTGTTCCGAGGAATCCGGTGTACGTGCAATTACCATATAAAGGAGATAACAGTGTCGTTTCTTATGTGACAACTGATGCAAGTCATCCAACGGACGTACAATGCAGCTACACTGTATTTAGTCGCACCAAGTCATTCGCACCTCATCACAATGAGACGCGGATACCAGAGCCGTCAACTTTTCGCACTGTATTTATCAGTTCAGTGACGTTTACAGTGGCAGAACTGATCGATCCCTGTGCTTTAGGATGAACAGAAAGGTCCGCAAATACATCGACGACTTACTGTGTGGCATGACTCGACACGACTCCAGCAAACAGCGTAAGTCGGCTTCCTCGATCGCCAGACACGTGCTGGAAACGGGTCATGTAGTCGATCCGACAAACGCTTTTTGCGCTATCACAAGCCCTCATCCCTAAATCGCTGCATGTCATGCATAACAAGCCAGTCCTTTGTGTGCAAAAGTTAACGGTGAACTTTCCTCTGTTCTGGTTTCAACCAATGACAGATTAGTATTTGGAGGGACTTAATTTATGGTCTTAATTCAGTTAGTCATTTTCAATTCTGAGTTCTGATGATTAGTAGGGGATTTTGATTTTCATATTGATTGAACATCACCCATAAATGATCGCGGCTGTCGCATTCCCATAGATTATGCAGTCGGTCCCTTTGGAAAAGAAGCACTAGACTCGAGTTTCGCTCTCATTAGAGCTCGTCAGTCGTGCATATGATCGTGATTGCCGGGACTTGAACCACGGACACGCTGTTCATGAGGCAACCGTGTTTACCACTATGCCAATGACCTCACATTAGGCACGACCAAATTATCCTATGTGAGCGTTCAACCACTTTCACTAGTGGATAATGATCAGGTTGCCCGACTGCCTAGAGAGGAGACAGTAACTGTCGTGTTATCCACTGACGAGCTGCTCTCACAAGAGCGAAACTCGAGTCTACTGCTTCTTTTTGTAAAAAGCCGAATGGAAATTCTATCTGAATGCGACAGCTGCGATCAGTTGTGGGCGATTTTTAATTTTCATCGGTGTCATGTGTAGCAGCTGACGAGAACATACGAATTGGTAGTATCATCTTTCAAAACGGGTCTTTTAAATTTGTTATTAAGGTTTAACTGCCTGTAGCAAATACTCGTAAAAATGTCGTGGCATAAGTCATACATTTCTGACTTCAGTCTTCAAATTTATCACGAGACAAACTTGTTTTACATTTCAAGCAATCGTTTTTAATAATATTCTTCCTCATTCTTTTCCTCTGTAGGTCGTGTACCTATTCGAATATCTACATCCACAATAGATTGCGGGATGTTATAACTTCTACACTGGATTCTGCCTATTTGAAGCAAGTAGAGATGAAAGGTATTTGCAAGTCCAGCGAATACATTGCAGCTGAATCCGATATAACGAGTACTAGTGTATGCACTAACGGGACTCGTCCACAGGAACAGGAGAAACGAGATCTATCTTTCAGTCAACTAGGTGAAAGGCCATCATTCAGTAAGAAAAAGCCTATGGTTGACAATGACCATTTAAAGATGAGCGAACTCATAAATTGCCCTTCTGCTTGTTCCTCCAATCATACACAAATCACATATGATAAACAAGTGCACATCAAGAAACCACTGAATGCATTCATGCTTTTTATGAAAGAAAAGCGAACACAAGTAATGGCAGAGTGTACACTTAAAGAATCGGCAGCTATTAACCAAATTCTGGGTCGGAAATGGCATGCACTGTCAAGGGAAGAGCAAGCAAAGTATTATGAAATGGCTCGCATTGAAAAAGAGGCTCATCAGCGAATGTTTCCGGGTTGGTCCGCCAGAGATAATTATGCATGTCAAGTGAAACGTAGGAAGAAGCGAATGAATCGTGAATTCTTGAATTTTGAGCCTAAACCTAAAAGTGACGGACGAGCTATACATCTGTGGACACATGACAGTTATTCAAATGCCACCTCAACCCCTTCCACGATTTTGGGTACATGCTCGTATGAGTGTTTATCCAGACAACCGTCACCCAAGCAGCGGTTAGCCACTTGGGCTGTTAACCAACAGCCAGAATGTTTATCATCAACAGATAACATTAACTATACAAGTCCCACCGACTCTAAAACTAAATTCTATTTACAACATTCCAAATCGCGAGCGACAAATGACTTTTCAACGCAACGTCCAGACTCAAGCAATAGTCTTCAGGTTGACTCGGACAATAATACCGAAATTGCATCGTACAGCTTACCCACAACACAACTCTCTTCAAGGAGCTGTACACGATCAACACAGTTTGATTGCACATCACGAATGTCATTGTCTGAGCAGAATGAAATGCAAGAGATCAACCGGCTCCATTTTGCGCGATCCACCTGCTTTTCGGACACGAATGAATGTGTTACACGAGGTCACACATGTGAGTTCACGTTTAACGCATCAGTATGTTTTGAATAAGACAATAATTTGTTATTGAGCATAAGCAATAGTGAATCCAGTTGATCGTTAACTGTTCATTGATAAGAGGTTTATTCACCAGTTGAACATCACACACATTTGATCGCAGTGTTCGAATTCACATGGACTTTCCAGTCAGCCTGGACTCGAAAGAGGCTGACTAGAAAGTCTAGTCAAATTCGAAGACTGTGACCGAGTGTGAGTGAAGTTTAGCTTGAAATTGACCAAATCCCCAACTACTTGTCAGCAATTCAAAGTGGTTTATTGACGTTCAAAATGTCCACATTTTTACAGCCACATATGATGAATGTTATTTCTGTATTAGATTATAATTTGGTGGTTACGTAGAATGTTATATTTCTGAAAATGAGCGTTCATCGATCACATGTTCAGAAATTTGTGTCATTTTTGCTGGTACTGCTAATTACTCACTACGTAACAAATGCCGGACTGATGAGTACTAGGGAGTTTTGATTTTCACACAGATTGAACATCACCCAGAATTGATCGAAGCTGTCGCATTCCCATAGACTATCCAGTCGGCCCCTTTCGAACAACAGAAGCACCAGACTCGAGTTTCGCTCTCATTAGAGCTCGTCAGTAGTGCATATCATCGCCACTGCCGGGACTTGA
>JTDE01003217.1:22539-35883 GCA_014338405.1 Paragonimus skrjabini miyazakii | reverse complement strand
AGCCTCGGACAAAGTGCAACCTTTACGAAATAGGCAGCTCATGCAGATAAATGACTTTTTGACAAAGCCAGCAGAGTGTACTGGTCCTCCGTGAGGTCGGTGCACTTGTTATGGTACCAGTGTATACATGTCTGGGACTGCATACCGTTTTGAACAGTCTTGCGACAGCCGAAACGGCCACATGCACTCGATACTTCTGATCGGCTGATGCCGCTGTATCTCGTGCGTGTCACTAGTAAAAAAGCGGATGTGTTAGAGTTATATAAAGAACGGTAGGCCAAAGGGGCAGAACGTAAAGCCAAGAAACAGTGAAACCGAACAGATAACTACTCAGATAATAATCGGCCAAATATATGTGTTAAACGGCATAATATGAAACGGATATAAATACTGTTAACCAGATAATTTAATAGGTAACGAAATTAGTATGTTATTCGATAATGAATAACAGTAATCGTATGTAAATTTATGATGCACAGAGCACCAATAGGACAAAAATATGAATAGACAATGACAGCGAGAAAATTGCAACCAAATTACGAGTTACCCGTGCTCCTAAGCAGCAGTACTGTGGCTGAATGAACATACATAATCAGGTGTGAGCTATACAACAGACGAACATACATAGTTAGCTGGGGCTCGGACCAATTGTTGGAGTGGTGATCCAGGCGAAATTTGAACGTAGCGACTGTCGTGGCACCCACGATATATTCTGGCAGGGGGTTCCAGGCTTTGCAGACCCGAACCGAGAAGAAACTGTGCCTCGGCTCAATTCTGCTGTACTGGCATTTCATTTTCAAGGAATGCCCTCTAAGTGAACTAGTATCCGCATAAGTGGGTAAGGATCTACTCGGATGGTTTGGGGTCCTCATAATCATGGTCGCCAATAAGTAAGTCGCCTCTCTGTCTGCGGTATTCCAGAGGGAAGCGATTTAGCTCGTGAAGCCGCTCAGGGTAAGGTTTTGCAATTTACCCATGGACTGTCCCCGTCGCACGCATCTGAAAAGTTTCCAAACTTAGTTTGTCTTTTGTATTTGAGGAGGCTGAACAAGGGCTCCTTGCTCGAGATGAGATGTTGTACAAGTTATTAAAACATGATTGCTCGAATTTTCGGAACGAACGCCTTAGAAGCGCTAGTACGCCATTGGCTTTCTTGGCACTGGCCGTAGTATTAGGAGAACTCGAGAGGTTGTGTGTCACAACAGTGTCAACGTCTTTTTCTCTGTCCGTGACCTGGAGAGGTACTTCGCCGAGGGAGTAAGGAAAATTGCGCTTGTACCTAATATGCATGACTTTTCACTTGCTGGTATCGGACTCGATGGAGTTAGATTTGGACTGGCTGTAAAGTGCATTAATATCAGCCTGCAGGGCGCTCGCGTCAGAGCTGTTACGCAAAATACGCGGGATTTTTATATCATCGACAAACAGTAGCAGTGGAGGTGGTACTTCAGATGGCAGATCGTAGATGAAAATAGAGAAGAGCAGTGGCCCCAGGATGGGGCCTTGTGGGACTCCGCTGGGGCTGAGTCTGGCAGAAGATACCGATGAATCCACCCGCACACAGTACGAACGGTTTGATAAATAAGATTTCAGCCAGTGGAGAAACCTGCCTTTGCCACCACAACGGTAGAGCTTGTCGAGCAAAACAGAGGGATTCACTCGGTCAGAAGCCTTCGCAAAATCAAGGTAAACAGCAGCTGCCCCCTCTCTTTTGTCAACAGCAGTGGTCCACTGATCTATATTTAGCAAGAAATTTGTAGTACATGACCGGCCACGCAGGAAGCCGTGTTGCTCGCTGCAGAAAAAAACCTGCGTTAAAAGATGCTCAGATAACGAATCGTGGACTAACGCTTCAAGGGCTTCGGATACACGCGACTGGAGGGCAATCGAACGATAGTTGTAAGACTGATGGCGCTGTCCACCTTAAAAGGTGGGAGTGATACTCTACGATTTCCAGCTATCGGGCACTGTTCCTGCAACAATTTACTGTTTAAACAGGACGCTTAGCTGGTCAGCTAACTCTGCAGCCCCATGGACAAGGACCTTCGGGGATATACAATCTGGTCCGGAAGATTTTGGTTCGATCCCCAGCAGTTTCGCTAGCACAGCATCCGCTGTGGTATTTACTGCAAAGATTTCTCTAGGATAAATAACGCTTTCTACCACGGGGCATTTAGGCATGCCATTAGTAAAAACAGTACTGTAGAAGTCAACCAGAATCTCAGAAGCTTCGCCACCTGAGACAGTGAGCCATTACGAGCCGGCTAGCTGGGTAGCGTCAGTTAGGAATTCCAGCCCCTCGGGTTTCACGAGTAGTTTTCAGATAGGGAAAAGTCTGCGAATTGTTATTGAATTGTGTAGTGGATCTAAACACTATATAAAATTTGGGTGCGAATACAAGATCACAAAGTGATAAAAAAACGATTGATTCACAATAGTTCGTTAAGTTGCGTTGGTCTAGATTCAGCCATCGATACACGGGTTTGAGGCAGAGGCCCAAGGGTCCCGGATCCGGTCAGTTTTTCTTGTTCAGTGTCAAGTGGGCGTTTGCTGATCTGAAAGGCATACATTGCAAACGGGGTGTAGCACCGCTCTCGGGAATTACAGTAAGTATTACAAAATAAACTAAAATTGCTCGCACGGAAGGATTTCTGGAAAATGAGAGTCGGGCAATGCCTTAAAGCGATCGGTAGAAGCGCTGCTGACGACCTCAAAAGGAAAACTGTTCCAGAAGTTAACAACTCTGTAGGAAAAAAGCTGCATAAGTAAGGCCCAAGTACGATACTTGAAAGGCTTCCCGTTATGTCCTCACCAACTGTTAGCGTTCGCTACAGTGAAAAACTGATCAACGAAGCCCGCTCTAAAATGGAAGTGTGTGAGAATTAAATAACTACGGAGCCGTCGAAATTCAAGTGGATATAGATAATGAATTTCAAGTCGAGACTCATACGCAACAACACTTTGGCCTGTGACTAGGTTGATAGCCACGCGCTGGACATGCTCAATAACTAAGATGCCTTTCTTCAGGCCGATATACATGACCTGATTTGCATACCCGAGGAGCGGCCTGATATAAACCCTATAAAGTGTTTGGACCGCTTTCTTGTCTATGCGAGGAAAGCGCGTTTAATTATCCTAAGAGGGGCAAACCCTTTTTTCGCTGCCATCTCGTGGTGGTGCGCAGAAGATAAGTTAGACGCCAACCAGATGCCCAGATCTGTCTTCGGATCGATTTCCATTATATATATTGTGTTGAATGCACTATGAATTACAAAGGCGTCGTCGGGGTCTCTATCGAGTGACATATGTGCGCAATTATTGTCAGTTAGTGGGTGACTCCAAGCGTCCGATCAACGCTTAATCGCGTCAAGATCAATCTGTGGTGCACTAAGATCAGTGGCTTTCCAGATATTATGTCATTGACATATAGCAGGATGTTGCTGGAAATACTACCCGGAAGGTCACTGATGTAGATTAGAACTAACAGAGGACCTAGCACTAACCCCTGAGAAATTCCCGCAGAAATGAGAGAGAGATGAAAGGTTTGAACCGGTTTTAACTCTAAACGTTCTATTATCAAGGAAGGAGACAGTCCGGTGAAGAACCACTCCTTAAATAACTCAAGCTTCCAGTTTGTGTTCCAGGGGGCCTTGTGCAACACGGTCGACAGCCCTAGCAAAGTCGAACAAGATGGCATCTGAGATGAGGCCATCGCCTCTGGCCTTCGTCTGGCTGTCCATGAAAACAAGCATAATAGTGGAACATGCAAGCCGGCTGTTTCTACTCGGATTGTCGGTTACACTCAAGGATTAATCTTGGGGCAATGTGGAGACACCGGGGGACGGCGTTCTTCCGAAGTGGGGGTTTCAGTAACAGTCCTGTGAAAGAAAACAGCAAGAACGACATGAACCAAAGGCCCGGTAAGCCATGCACACGACTTACGCAAACGATGACTAAGACGGCGCTGACAACACAGCAGCACGCTCTGTCACCAATTCAAAACCAACTCGTGCGCGCTTGCTGGTTTCGGTCGCACATTACAATAGTTATGCATGACCGATTAGGAAGAAAGCCATGCTGATTAGAGGAAAGAAGATGGTTAGATAACAAGTGGTTAAGGATGGCACGTTTTAATAAGCGCTCAATTATCTTGCACGGAATAATAGTTAGGCTGATTGGCCGATAGCTAGCCGGAGAGTGCCGATCACCCACTTTAAATATGAGCGTGACCGTGCCACTAGGGAGAATGTCACTCTGGATTGTCTTTTTAAACAGCTTATAAAAGGGTGCTGCCAAACTGTCAGCTGCTTCTTTGAAAATTCTAGGATAGACCATGTCAGGACCCATGGAATTGTATGAATTCACCTTAAGTATAAGACCCCACAACATCCAGCACAGAAAACTCGGCGGTAACAAGTGGCTGCCTAAAATTCTGCAGCTAAAGTATAGTGTGCCAGTCCGGTGGTGCGACGTTATAGACTGCCGAGTAATATACCCTAGTTAGCTCTGCCACAACTAGGGAGTCAGACGACGTCTCCCCGCCGGGCAGTCGAAAAGAAAGAGCCGAAGATTTATTCTCTCTTAGTCGTTGCATATGCTTAAATAGGACGCCTTTGTTCCCGCGGACTTCGAGGAGGACCTTTTCTTGTCTGCGTGCGTTGTGCTCACGGACTTCCCGTCCACACCTATTTCGAACAGTGTAGAACGCGCTTTGATGCTCCAAATTTCCTGTAAGCTTATGTTTCGCGAATAAGTAAGAACGGTCATGGAGGAGATGATGTATTCTGCGCGAAAGGGGTGGCCGATAAGAGAGAGTGCACAGTTTGCGCGGTACAAGTAAGTCGTCCGCTTTCTCAAATGCACTTTGAAGTGCAAGGTAGTTTCGGTCCACGGAACCATGGTCAAAAATAAGCTAATCTAGGTGGCTTCTCAGGCCGTTAAAGTCAGCCGGATAAAAAGTTCGAACTGTAAACTTTTTTACTGGTTGTCGCGACCAGTAACAGACAGGCTCAAAGTTGAACAGAGTGGTCACTGTGTCCGAGTGGTGGACTGATGATCACTCTATCTGTCAGGTGGCTCTCATCAGTAATGACCAAGTCCAGCAGAGAAGTAGTCTGACCAGGACGATGGTGGGCTGGGGCGTTGACATGCTGTGCCCATGCTGCCCGTCGTACCAACGTTGCTAAGGAAGTCCAGAATCCGCTTCCACACTCCTGGTGAGAAACTGATGTCCAGTTTATCTGGGGAGCATTGAAGTCGGCCATACTAAGCAGACGATTAAGGAGTTGTAGTCCTAGAAAGTTGTCCAGGTTCACAAAAAGAGTGTCATCGTCGGAGATGTCGGATGAGGGAGAACGGTAAATGAACCCCACTAGGAGTGAGTCTGGGCCACGCAACGCCAGTCAAAGCCAAAAAGCATCACATTTGTCAGAAACCTGGGTAATTATTCGTTTCACGGAATTCGCCTTCAAGGTCGTTCAAAAGGCAAAACGGTCCTTTTGGCGCGAATCCTGGTTTTTAAATATTTTTGGAAATTGTAAAATCACAATTTCAGGCTGAGTACGTTCAAAACCTCAATTGTGAGAAAACAACGTTGATGGAAAAATTAAAATACATCCAATAAGTCCCAAAAATACTGGCTTGGTGATTAAATTTTTTTCGCGGTGCAGAAAAATATTTCAATCAATATGACAATCAACGGAATCAGAGATGACGATTAACATGTACCACAAACGCTTCAAATAAATGTTTCTCGTCACCTCCCGCATGTGTTCGTTCTCCAAATTGTTCATGGTAATAGTGGTTCTGAAGGAGCGGCTACCAGTTTGAAAATACACTGCATTCACAGACGCTGATCCTGATTAAATCAATCGGGGGGAGCAGCTACTAGTGTGAACGTATACTGCATACACAGACGTTATTCATAGGTTAACTGAATTCAGTTGAATCATCTACTAGTGCGAAAGCATACTTAGACGTTATTCACAGCTCAAGTGAATCAGGTTGAAGCAGCTACTAGTGTGAACGTATGCTGAATACACAGACGTTCTTCATAGCCCAAGTGAATCGGGTTGGAATAGACCCCAGTGTGAATGCATCCTGTATTGTGAGACGTTGTTGACAATCTAAATCAATCGGATGGAGCAGTTACTAGTGTGAACGCACACTCCATTTGCAGGCGTTATTCATAGCTTTGGTGAATGAGGTTGAAGCGTATATTAGTATGAACATATACTGCATGCTCGAACGTTAACCTTAGCGTAAGTGAATCGAGTAGAAGCATCCACTAGCGTGAACGTATTCTGTATTGTGAGATGTTGTTGACGGTCTAAGTCAATCGGGTGGAGCAGCTACTATGTGAACTTATACTGCATACGCAGACGTTCTTCAAGGCTGAAGTGAATCAGGTTGAAGCATCTACCAGCGTGAATGCATACTACATACTCAGACGTTAATCATAGCTTAAGTTGATCGAGTTGAAGCATCCGTTAGCGTGAGCGCATTCTGTATTGTGAGATGTTGTTGACAGTCTAAGTCGATCGGGTGGAGCAGCTACTACTGTGAACGTACACTGCATGCACAGGCGTTATTCATAGGTTAATTGAATGAAGTTGTAGCATCTACTAGTGGGAATGCATACTGAGACGTTATTCACAGCTCAAGTTGAAGCATATACTAGCGTAAACTCATCCTGTATTGCGAGATTTTGTTGATAGTCTAAGTCAATTGGGTGGAGCAGCTACTAATGTAAACATATACTCAGACGTTGATCATAACTTAGGTCAATCGGGTAGAGCAGGTTCTAGTGTGAACGCGTAATGCATGCTGAAACGTTGTTGATGGCCTGAATCAATCGGGTGGAGCAACGACTTGTGTGAATGCGTACCGCATAAATAGACGTCATTCATAGCTTAAGTGAATCAGGCTGAAGCATCTACTAGTGTGATGCATACTCAGACTTTCTTCATAGCTTAAGTGAATGAGATTTAAGCATCTACTAGTGTGAACCTGGAGTGCATATCCAGGCGTTATTCGTAGTTTAAATGATTCAGGTTGGAATAGCCTCTATTTTGAATGCATGCTGAGACGTTGCTGATAGACTAAGTCAATCAGGTGGAACAGCTACTAGTGTTAACATGTACTGCATACTCAGGCGCCGATCGAAACTTGAGTGAATCGGGTAGAGCAGGTATTAGTGTGAACGCATACTGCATGCTAAGACGTTGTTGATAGACCAAGTCAATCGGGTGGAACAGCTACTAGTGTAAACATATACTGCATACTCAGACGCCGATCATAACTTGAGTAAATCGGGTGGAGCAGCTACTAGTGTGAACGAATACTGCATTCAAAAGCGTTATTCATATGTTAAGTGAATGATGTTGGAGCAGCTACTAGTACGAACGCATACTACATACTCAGACTTTTATGGGCCAGGTCAGCGGATGCTTCAGCCTGACTTACTTAAGCTATGCACAACAGTTATTCGAAGCATTTGGGGTACATGGTAATCGTCATCTCTGATTCCGTTGATTGTCATATTGATTGAAATATTTTTGTGCACAGCGATAAATACTTGGCGTTCTGAATATCATAGTGTGACTGGCTGAGACGTATACCTTCCGGTGGTCGGCAGGCAACTTGATTTCATCTGGTTCCGTATATTGTTCCGCATGAACGCCACGCGACCTGTATCTAGTTGGAATTGATGCAATAGAGTGATTAGAATTTACTTCTGAAGATTCTCGATGATGGAGTGGATCATGATACCCTCTTTTTACGCCGTTCCATATACACCGAAGATGGAAACAACCATATGATAGCGTCATTTTCAACCATTATTAGGAGCAACGTTTCATCGACCAGTATCTACCTAAAACCATGCAAGCAAAGAGAAACAATATAAATATGGTATAGACAAATAAGCTGGAAATGTTGTCATACATGTTTCTCTATCAAATGTGCTGATGTTCTTGGTGAAATGCAAAACCAGCGCTGTATGGTCGCATATTTCTATTTCGACCATATCTTCAAAACACCCTGAAATGAAGCACTCCCAGGCTATACAATGACGTATTTCACCTTGAGAATTGCAATGATCGCATTTATAAGACTTGAGAAAGTGAGCTAACACCAAGAACCAGTTGTTTTCGCCAAAATGGTGAAAAAATATTTAATCACCAAGCCAGTGTTCTTGGGATTTATTCGATGTATTTTAATTTTTCCACCAACGCTGTTTACTTACAATTGAGAGTTTGAACGTACTAAGCCCTAAATTGCGATTTTAAAATTTCCAGAAATGTTAAGAAAAACTAGGATTCGCGCCAAAAGGAACGTTTTGCCTTTTGAACGATATTGAAGGTGAATCCCGTGAAACGGATAGTCGCCGAGGACTGAAATCCACTGATAGCCGTGGGTGTCGGGATATGCTGGTGAAAGAATTTCGCAGGACCCCCATTCTCGCTCGGCCTAGTCAGATCTGTAAACTGAATACCCGGGGACATTCACTCCACTGCCACTGATGCCACCTGCAAGCCAGGTCTCCGTGATAGCAAATACATGGAGTCATGTGTCGTGAATTAACTGTCTGATTCCCGGGAATTCATTAAGCAAACTCAGACAGCTCTTATACACACTCTTGAGAGTTACTTCCCCACATGACTTGGCGAAAAAAGAGATAGGAGGGTGCGAGGAAAAGCTTGGCAATGAAGATTTAGAATTGAGGATGATTGTGGGGTCGGACTTGGTCTAGGCTTCCGAGTGGCTCTTTTGGCTCTCTTGTGAGGTTGTGGACGCGGCGTCACCGCTTGTGCGTTTATCAGCGATCCTACAGCACACTTGGCTAGCGGTCTCTTTAGCCCTGCTAGTTCCTCCCTTTTAGGAGAGTGTTTATAATAGTTTCGCCCACGCGAAATCGGACTTTTTATCTTTTGAATGCATGGGTTAAAGGAGGCAGTGTGCGCTGTCTAATAGGGTCACCGGTAGAAATATCCTATTGGACGGGTCAACAAAATACTTTTGGAGTCACAGGCGGCGGCCCCGGCAGGCCCCTGCAGTTCGGACTTCGAGGAAGGAAGAATTTTCTACGGGGCCTATTGGTAGTTTTTGGCTTAGTAACTCAGACGACGGCCTTGGTACGATGTCTCCAACAGTGGTGCCCATGCTTGGGGAGTCAGTTGTTGGAAAAGCGACTATGGAAACGGCATCCATGCTTTCCTCCACTGGCAAATACATCAGAGTGGTTACTGCTGCAGCAAAAACTACGACTTTAATCTCAAGCTGTAGCTTTTGGCCTGCCATGATTAGTGACTTAGTTTTGGTCTGCTGCTCGCACCTCGCTCGTTCTTGCCGAAAGCGGTCAAAAGACAAGCCTTTCAAGTGAGCGTTAGCGGATTTTTAAGCCGCTGTTTTTCCACCACAGTTTCAGGACTAAGCATGGAGGACAAAGTTATCAAGAGGCTCAGTGTCTTTACGGTTTACTTGGAGCGTAGCCTGCTTGCCAGTACAGGATAGGCAACTTTCAGTGGACATGTATTCATTTAACGACTGAAGTTCCGACTTAATTTCTCACAACGTCCGTTGGTATTCCTCCAGCTTACTTCTATGAAAGAAATGGAAGGAAAAACTGTGTCGTCATGTGTACAAACACCCTGAATGCTAGTCGTAGACCGTGATTTCCTCAGCTGTCGAGCTAAGGGAAATTATTTTACCAAAAAACCGCTTTATTGACTTCGCACCTGGTGCAAACATTGAAATTTTTGAAATCCGCGTCATGGACTCATATCTGTTTGTTTTAACTGACCGTTAATTGAAAACGACCTTATCGTAAATCTTTTTTGAAATTTAATATGGCTGTTGTTGTTTTGATTGATTGGGTGTGGCAATGTTAACACAAGGATGCTGGAGTTATTTTTAATTTATTTTTTCACTCGTTGATTATTTTGTTTTCGATTACCGATGAGTAATCAAGGATTTGGTTTATTACTAGTTGGACATCACCCACAGTTGATCGCAGTTTCCGCACTTCCCTAGACTTCTCAGTTGGCCCCTTTTGAAAAGAAGCACTAGTCTCGAGTTTTGCTCTGCTTGAAGCTCATCAGTAGTTCATATCCTTGCCACTGCCGGGACTATAACTCCGGACACAATTTCACGAGGCAGCCGTGTATACCACTGCGCTATTGACCTCACATTAGACACTACCGAATTATCATATGTGAACGATCAAACACTTTTGCTTGTAAGTAGTGACCAGGTTGCCCGATCGTCTCGATAGGAGACGTCTACTGTCTGTTAACTCCAATCGATAAACCCGCGATTAAGACTTCTTTCAAAAAATGATGGTGGTCGTTTCAAACAAGTGTACAAATGAAGATAACAAAACTGCACATACGAAAATGTACAAAAATGAATTATTAAATACAACTATTAATTGTGGACACTACAATATACCCCCACCAGAGAGTTTGTGGGTTAAAAACACGGTGAAAGAACGGCGATGAAGAGAAAACAAATTTAACGCAGGACAGGCATGTCACGTATTGTAATCTGTCAGGTCTTTCGGCCAATGTACAGACCTCCATCTACGTGTAGTGCGTTGTTCAGGAGAATAAGGGGGCTGGGCTGCAGGTGGATGTGACACTGTCGATGGGGGGAGGGATGTCTTTCAGTCAACATCGGGTCGGGTGAGTCAACGTCCCATTCTATGTAGGCTGTTTTTAGTCGGTCAGTGGATACGGATTCGTTTCGTTCGTACCTATCGAAAATGAAGGATTTTTCGCCATGCTTAATCATCTTGAAGGGGCCAAGTTATCGTGGTTGTAATAGTTTTCTGATGATGTTTTGGCGCATAAACACAAATTTACATATTAACAAATCTTGAGATTTTTGTTTTCGGTGCTTCTGTCAACGAGTCGGTATGAAACAAAGATTAGAAATGTGCTGTCGTAAACGTGAAATGTAATAGGTACCCGGGTCTAAAGGAGTCGCTGACTGAAGCAATTCTCCTGGGAGGTGCAAGTTGGTAGAGTAAACCAATTCAGAGGTAGTGCAGCCGATGTGCTTTTTAACGGTAGGCCGATTTCCGAAGAGAATGAGTGGTTGACGTTCGCGCCACCTCGTTGCGTCCGACTTCGCAGTTATCGAAGCTTTTAGTTGTCGATGAAAACGCTCGATTAAACCACTGTCGCAGGTATGGCACGTTTTACTGTGCGAACAACCCAGTAACTCCGTGAAGCTGCGTAAGAGGTAAGACTGGAACTGGATGGCTTGATCCGTAATTATTGCAGATGGCAAAACAAAATTGGCGATCCAATGTTCCACAAAGGATTTTACGGCTGTCTTCACTGAAACATCTCTAATGGGCACGGCTAAAAGCCAACAGGTGAAACGGTTGATTGCGGTCAATATTTTTGCACAATCGTCGGAGGGTAGTAGTGGGCCAACGATGTCAAAGTGTACATGGGAAAAACGAGCGTCTGGCCGAGAGAATGCGCCGGGTTTGGCAACCGTATACCTTTGCACTTTACTTTTTTGGCACTCCATACACTGTTGTGACCAGAGGGGAACATCTTTGTTCATAGAGGACCAACACAATGCACTGCGCAATCAGTGTCAACCCGCCATGTTTTCCGGGCTGGGATAAACGGTGGAAATGATTGAAAACAATGCGTCGGTAAGAACATGGGACAAAAGGTTTGGAATACCCGTTGAAGTTTCGCACAGAACGTCACAAGCTTGCATCTGCAGAGGGATGGAAGATAAGTTCAAGGACACACAGATGGAAACGTCTTTCATGTCCTCATTGCACTTCTGGACTGTGGCCATTTTATACAAGTCAAAGGAAGGTGGTGATTGGACTGAGTTTGTCGAGACGTGATAAAGCATCAGTCATGATGTTAGCATCACCACATAGGTGTCGGATGTCCGTAGTGAATTGAGAGATGTAATCAAGATGTCTGATTTCAAGTGGGGGGTATCGATTGAGTTTGGTGTGAAAAGCAAATGTCAGTGGTTCGTAGTCTGTTTGCAAGACAGAATGCCGGCCTTCCAAAAGGTGCCGGAAGTAGCGGATCGCGAAATAAATAGCCAGCAGTACACGTCCGAAAATGCTGTATTTAATCTGAGATGGCTGAAGCTTTTGAGAGAAGAAGGCTAAGGGCTGCTGGTCGCCATTTACGAATTTCCCCAAGATGGCGCCGACGGAAGCATTTGATGCGTCCGCAGTGAAAAGAAGTTGGGCGCTTGGATCGCAACTGATGAAGCGCAGTTCAGCGGCGTGGTATAGGGCTTTCTATGCCACCGAGAAAGCTGCCTTGGCTTTTGATGGCAGTTCAACTGACTTAGGTTTGGAGCCGACCAGGACTCTTAGAGGTCTTAAGATGTCTGCGCAATGGGGGATGGGACGTCGATAATAGTTAAGTGTGCCAAAAATCGTCGGAGTTGTGTCATCGTAGCGGGAACCGGAAAAGTCGAGATGGACTCAGCTTTATCTGACAAAGGTGTTATGCCGGTTTGGTCGATGCGATGTCCCAGGAAATCCAATGAACTATCTCCAAAGGCACATTTGTCGATGTTGATTTTAATATCATACTGCGCGAAAAGATCGAAAACAGCAAGAAGATGATAAAAGTGCTCCTCATTTGAGCGGCTAGCGATCAAAACATCGTCGATATAGATATACGCGAGAAGGGGTCTATATAATACGTCGTCCATGAGTCGTTGAAGTGTTTGTGACGCATTATGGAGTCCAAAAGGCATCCTCGTGAACCCAAAACGTCCAAAAGATGTAATGGCTGTTTTCTGGTTGTCCTCTTCCGCGACCGGGATGTTGTACCAGGCGCGTACTAGGGCTAATTTGGATAAACTAGTAGCGCCAGTGAGTCCAAAAGAAAAGTCGTGGATATGTGGTGTAAGGTACCTGTCCTGGATTGTGTAATTGTTCAAAGCACGGTAAACACCGCAAGGTCGCCAATCGCCCAGATACTTTTTGGGCATCATGTGTAATGGTGTCGCCTAAGAGCTGGTTGTAGGTCGAATTATGCTTAACCGAAGCACATGTTCGAATTCAGCCCTGGCTATTTTGATTTTTTTCTGATGTAAACGGCGTGCTCGAGCGAAAATGGGAGGACCGCGTGTTGTAATATGATGTACAACATTGTGTTTAACCGCCTTGGTACGTGACAACGGCCGAGTGAACGAAGGAAAATCTTTCAGCAGTGCTGCGAATAATGGTGTTGGTGGAAGAGCAGGCCGGATGATGAGTGACGCGATCGTCGGTTGGACACCGTTTACTGTGCACGCGGTAGTGTTGCCACTTAGCCTACGCCTCTTGACATCAACGGAAAA